>PNEQ01051785.1:0-36502 GCA_003012365.1 Medauroidea extradentata
GGTAATATGAACTCCCGAAAAATAGGACATGTTCTATTACGTTTTTGGGTAACGTTTCGGGTACAAAATCTGCCATGCCCAGAACCAAACCCCTTGTGGAGGTGCTGGAACTGCACTCAGACGGAAGCAGAAATGCTACCAGAAAATGGGCATAGAAACTGCTATGAAATTGGGCATCGTGTGAGGCCGGCTTAAGTGACTATTTATTTGAATGTAAATCTTTATCGTTTTTTAATGTGACTGTAGCCATTTAAGTTCAATGTGTTTTTTTTTTTTTTTTTTTACAGTTCTAAAAAGTTACGTACGTAACCAGAGTGTTTAGTCTGGATTTCTGTCGTGAGAATTGTATCAGTAGTTAGTTAAATAAAATAAATCCGTTCATTCTATCCCACTCAAAACTAATAATTTAAAAAAAAATCAATCCTGAAGCGGTGTACACTAAGTAATATTTTCTATTTCTTTACTTATCTCTGGTGTACACCGTTGTTCTATACGAAAATACGATGGGTTCACTAACGTGTTTGAGTACTTCCTCGTTTGTAAGTTCGACATCTTTGGTAGTATTTTGTTTACATACTTGTGGCTGTCGTGTAGGGGTTATGTAGTAATTTTTATACTTTGATGAGTCTGACTTTTGTGTATAGTGGTTTTAGCCTCTCATTTTAAACTTTTGAATTGTACTTCAAAGTAATAAGTACCTATTAAATAATGCTAAAATCAAGTGG
Organism: Medauroidea extradentata; assembly: GCA_003012365.1. Taxonomy (NCBI): domain Eukaryota; kingdom Metazoa; phylum Arthropoda; class Insecta; order Phasmatodea; family Phasmatidae; genus Medauroidea; species Medauroidea extradentata. The sequence goes on from PNEQ01051785.1 coordinate 726, forward strand.
ACCTATTATACAAACAATTTTAGGAACTGCATTCACCTGGGGTTTAACTGCTGCCGGCGCTGGCTTAGTTGTAATTTTTAATGGGACGCAGGTAATAATATATAATATTTCCTTGCAAGTGGGCTCATGCCTAGTGGCAAGTCGTCCTCTTCTTAGATCACCTCTCTCCTCAACACAATTCTGAACCTTCCAACGTTCTTAACAGTTATCAATAACTCTCTCAGCACATTCCACTCCATCACTGTCCTCACTAGAATGGATTGTCATCCTCGCTCTTCTGTTCTCCGCCACACACACTCTGTATCTTATCACTGTTGTGTCTTCTCCCTATATACAGGCATGTAGTTAGTCTTGCCTTCAACTTTACCCAGCCTAAACATCTTGACCGTGTCAAACCTTCTTCTGTCCTTCAGTGACCTCCAACCCGACTCCTCTAGCCAAGAATAGCTTAAAATTGCATGCATCCCCACCAACTTGTCCCTGTTTTCTCCATCTACCCTGTACCCATCTGGCTGCCCTTCTCTGAACCTTCTACAGCTCTTGTACCTCACCTCCCACGTACAGGTCCACTCTGCATCTGCGTATTCCAACACTGGTCTTATCATGGTGTCAAATGCCTTTTCCTTGACCTCATAATTAATTCCCTTAAGCACTTTTCCCAGCATACCCTTCAAAACCACTTTCTGTACCTGCGTAGTTCACCCCAAATCATACTGCCACACTTACCCAGATAGTTATAATTTGAGGCACTCCTGTTTATTGCCCTCCCCATTGTGCTTTACCTCACTACTTTTACTTTTATTTGTAAATTGTACTGCCTTTGTTTTCTTCACATTGATTTTCATAATTATTCTTAATTGTCAACCTCCTTATTTTCTCTATGTTATCTTGCAACTTGTTTTCTTTGCCAACCTCTTCATAAATCACCCAGTCATCTGAAAATATCCATAATTTACTATCTACCCTATCACCATGTCGTGTACCATTATGATTTGTTCATATTACACATTATTATAGGTCATTCGGGATAAAGTTTGCACTAAAGATTTAACCTTAGGAAAAAATCAGTTGCAGTTACTGTGTGCAAGTCACCAATAACAGGAGTTACTTTACTGCTTGTATGGTTGGTAGGATTCATCGCATGTAGTTCCGTGTATTTTCCTATTTGAATACAACATTAGTGAAAGAACATCAGATGAACTCGACCTCTCTGTATTTAATATACTTCAAAATACTTATGATCTTATTGACATTTCTACTTACAGAATAATTAGACTTAATTGGTGCCAAAATAATGTGACGCTAGCTCTGGCCTCAGGTCATCTTGAATGTTACGGCTTGCTCCGCACTTCAAACAGTTCAAATTTCCACAGACAGGTGGCATCAGAGTTAGGTTTTCGTAGTTTTTTCGCAGCTTCGCCAAGTTGCATCATTTGCGTGTGTTTGTCCATTGTGCATATATACACATTAAAAAGTATTGGAAATTACTGTGAATATAATTGTCAAATGATGTGAAACCATCGGTATTCTGTAAATTATGTTTTACTTTTGCCAGCCTAGAAACAACATACTTTTTATTTAACATATTAAGAAAATATGTCATTTATTGTTTCTGTTGGGTGTGTCGTCGTTCGTGGCATTAGAACTGAACGAAACTTGAATTCTTGTATTGTGTGTGTCATGTGTGTTTTTAGTGGCGGTTTTGAGTTACAAATTCAAATAAAATATGCCAGCATTTACGAGATTCGTAACAGCAATAGTGCGTGTTGTATCAATAAGAGTTTATGCATAGAAACCATGTTATAAGATGTTAACTCGCAGGTATTTATAACTGAGATTACTTTTTATTATAGCCTATCTTATATTCAGCCTCCATGCATTTAACGAGTAGATATTGTAGCTAAAATTTATCAGAGCATTTTAATGTAGTTGTAAACATTGCACGACCCTACGTAAATAACAGCACGTGGCAATATTTGTGTTAACATTCGGCGGAAAGATATAAACTAACTTAGCAGAAAATAAAAATTAATCAGGGCTTTTTTGAGTGCTCACTTTATTCCGAATCACCTATAACAACCACTTTGAAGATAGAAACAAAGAGATTACTGATAAAAAGCATATAAATCCACATATTGGTATCAATGTCAATGCAAAAATTAACAATCATGAACTATTATATGAAAATATTACCGTAACTAGGCTACTGAAATATTCTTCTAAATAAAAAAATTATGTAACTTTAAAAAACTTTAATTGTATATTAATATATTTATTATTTATAGGCCTAAAGCAAAGATTTTTTAGATCACAAGGCAGTTTGTTATATAATAAAATACGTTAATAATATGCACCCTTTTGGAAAGTTTTTTTTAAGTTACAATTTGGTTGATACTAACTTATTGGATACCTTGTAGCATGGGAGTGAACAGTACTTTTTATTTGAAAAATGCTTTTATTAATAGATATTGTAAGGTAAAAATATATTAACAAGTCTTACAACTGCTTTTGTAATTTTTTTTATTCAGTGTGTTGTCTAAGGTTACATGTCTGAGTAAACTGGTAACGCTGGTTGGCAATCAGTCAGCTTCAACTTTTTGAAAGTCAATACAATCATGGTGGGAAAAGGGGAGCCACCATTCACTTAGTAGGGCCTAACTCTCCACGGATGTGAACTTGACACTGTTTATCCAAATTGATGTAAAAAAAAATTATTTTGCACTACAGGAAAAAAAGCTAGATTTTTCGCTAAGTGGATGGAATTTTTCCTACCGCTAAATGAGATTTTGAATAAACTAGATTTAATGGATTAAATGCTAATTTGGCAGCACTGTGTGGAATAGGAGTATTGTGAACATGAAGTAAAATGATAATTTTTAGCAGAATCTGGCTTTTTAGCACGGGATATTCGCTACATATTTTCTCCCTTTCCTGGTTAGGCCTATTGCAGTGTTTCATCAAGTTGCCAAGTGGGAGGGCTGTGGCCATAAATGCACACTGCAACTTGCACAAGTGCTTGTAAGTTGTATTCAATAAACAGCTCAGAGTTTTGCTAATTTTTTTCTCAGATATGGGACATCTTGCAGAGTCGAGAGTTTGTTTTGTTTGGTTTTCAGGAAGACATACGCACCATATTTACAACATTATAATAATATGCATGGTGGGTAACCATAAGATTGGGTTGTTCAGCAGGCCTTCTCATTTGTTTTGCATGTATAATACATTATTTGAAAATAATTTTGTTTGGAACATATGCTAGAGGAGATTAGCGTTAGTTCTGCAGGGAACAGTAGTAGAAAAGTGAATTACTAAGACATTGCGGCCATTATGCTGTATTCAGAATGCGCACTGACAATGATAACAAGGAAGCTACATGACTCGCTGTTGCCGTTCGTGCTGCAGCAGCAAAACAACTTGATGGAGAGCTGCATTACCAGAACGATGATGACAAGAGTGCAATGTCACGCACATGGACAGCCAAAACACGATATTGAGGGAGGTGCATCAGTACACGAACATGACCTATTTACAGAATGACAGTGCACATCAATGCTTTGTGTCCATTTGACATGTGTGATCCTATTACAATCTCACAACAGCTGTCTTAAAATGCCTGTTGAGGAGGTGCATCAATGTGTGAGCTTAACAGTCGACTCACCATCGACGTGTGATCTTAACCTTTCTCAGGCAGGTGTCCCATGATGCTGTAAAAATTTTCACAGCCTCATCATGCTGAACGGGCACAACACTGCTGCTCTTGTGAATACACATTCCTGTGGCTCACTGGTAGAGCTACTGGTATTCCTGAGCATCATCCACTTTGTCAACCAGCACAGCTTCTGCTTGACCTTTGAGCTCTATACAGCTGAGTGATCTCTGTAAACAACCTTTCTCTGTGATTGTAATGGACAGTCTGCATGATGACATTATGCTTGGATAGCCATGGCTGTGTGTTAGCAGTGCCTTCATGAGGAGACTGGCAGCAGTCACGCACTCTATGTGGTGGCCCGTGGGTGTTTCCAAACCGATTCTTAAGAAGGATGCGTGTTTGACCAGGAGTACAGTGTTTTGAATTGTCACCACTGCAGCTGAACATGAAATCAAAACTGGTACAAATCATCCGGTGTAGCCTATGCAGTGCCACATGGTATGGGTTTGAAGAAAGGCAGGTAGGTTCAGTCTAGCAAAAGCAACTTCAATGATAGCATAGTATTGTTTCCCAAGAAAGATGGGTCAGTTAGCTTTTGTGTTGATTTCCGGTTATTGAATGGAATCACACAATCAGCGCTCCACCGCCGATAATTTTGGATGATTCCTCCAGTTACCAATGCTTGACGTGGTTCAGCTCTATGTAGGGTGTCGTGGCGCCGCTTCCTAGTAGCAATTTACTTCCATTTTGAAGAATGTGTGCAGTGAGCTCGCCCGACACTGATAGACTTGGCTGCAGTTTTGTTGCCAGGATTATGGATAGCTTGCATGCTATGGAGTTAATTTTTTCCCCCTCTTTCTTTCAAGTTGGCTGGGGATTGAATGTTGAATTGTGATGTGTGTGTAACAACTAGTTCCTTCCCCCAAACATCCGCCATTGCCTTCCACAGCCAAGTAGACTATAATGTGATGTTCAGCGGTTTTGATTTGCAATCGGATACCCCGTAATTACATGTGGCAACAGCCCAGAATAATTATATGCAAAGTTACCATGGCAAGGTTAATGAGATTCTTACCTCCAGAGTAATTGGGTAAGATGTTGACAAAATAGTGTGTCTCAGTGAAGTGGTTTTTTCCAAAGTCAAGGCATTTTGTGTGGTTGCCCCCTTTTACTCGTCACAATACTCTATGCAACTGTAACATGAGACACATAGGCTTAATTCCTAGGAATGTACTGGCTCATGTATGTTGTGTGGTTCCTGCAGTAAATTGTATTTTTATAGTAGGATCATACTTGTGACTATAATGTTATTCTTTTCTTTCATTTCAGCAAAAGTTGCTGGATTCGAGCCTTGGTTTTGCCGCCGGAGTAATGCTTGCAGCCTCCTATTGGTCGTTATTAGACCCAGCCATTGAAATGGCAGAGCAGTCTGGATTGTATGGGGAAGATGGGGCATATGCATTTGTCCCCATTGCAGTTGGGTTTATAGCTGGTGCAGCATTTGTGTATGCAGCTGATGTTTGGATATCTTTGCTGGGAATTGATTCACCCAGTCTAATGAAAGGTAAATTAAATAATTAACCTTACTAAGTACAGTGATAGTTGCTAACCTGCCTGCCATTAGAAGCATCTGATTTTGATTGATATCATAAAATACGCAATTGCTACAATTGAACACGTAGACAAAAGTATCATTTTTTTCCAATGTTTGGGACCAGTATTTATTTTACTTTTTAGTGTGCACACAAATGCATAATTTTTTATGCATTGCAGTAAAGTAATATTGCATAGCAATTTTTAAGGACAAACAAAAATTCAGTACCGTAATTAAATTTAATTCAGCGGATACTCTTTTTTTCTTCAGTTCACATTTCTACGATTTATTCTCAGCTGATTATTCTTCACCTCAAAAAATTGTACTATTTTTATTATGATAGACAAGAAACAATTTTTCTGCTAGCCTACTTTAATAACAAACAATAAAAAATTGAATTTGCATTAAGCTGTGTGGATTTAGCATCGCAAATTGCTGAGAAATAACTTAGGTTTCTTACTGAAATTTGAATACCAGGTCCATACCGGGCATTGATGATTTGTTTGAATTATGTGTGTCGTTCTGAAAACTGGAAAAGAAAATTGTTCTTTTATCTGTGTGTTAAATTGTACCAATGGTGTATCTCCACGATTTCACTCAAAATTATTCTATCCTATTGCAAGAATCATTCAAGCATATCATTCCAACTTATACTGTTTTTATACTAATTTTTAAACGATAACAGATATAGTAAAATCATCACATAGATTTGTTACAAATTGTTTTTACCATATAGCCTAATTTTTCGGTGTAAAAAATTACATTATTTTGGCTAGTTGGGTAGTTACCAACTTTAATAAAAAAAATTTAGTTAGGTACCAACTAAAAAATTTGTATTAAAGTTGGTAACTACCCAATGTTATATACAGTAAACTCCCGATTATCCGCACTAATGGAGGGGGTCGATGCCTCGGATAATCCAAAATCGCGGATAATCCACTTTACCCTTTCTTAGATCTCAGCAGAAAGAAAAAATGTCAAATTCATTTCTGCAATAAAAGGCAGCAATTTAATACATACAGTTTATTCTTGATTATTTACATTAATGATTACGGGATATGCACGCTTATAATAAAAAATACAAATAATAAAAAAAATCACGGATATCTTATTTATCCAAGAGAAAACCTAGTTAACCCATTCATGCGCGACAAAATATCGTTAAACCATTCACGTGCAGTATTAAGTGTTTCCTTTGCAGAAAAATACTTAAATATTCTTCAAGCCTTTCAAAATACGGTTGCGGGCATAACATGTTGGTGAACATTATGTGAGTCGACGCAGCTTGTATTTATAAATTACCAAAAATTTTTTTCAAAAGATATTTTTCTAATTTGTTAAACTGTTTACAGCGAAAAATTTGCGCGGATAATCGGGAGTCTACTGTAGTATATTTTGCTTTGGAGAAATTAGGCTAAACAGTAAAAACAGATTGCTACAAATCTATGTTGTGTCTGTCGTTGGCGTAGCCAGGATTTGTATAAAGGATGTTTAACATGAGAATACTATAATGAACACAGACCACCCCTTTAAAGCAGTGTGTTCGGGGGTCCTCTCCCCGAGAAGATTTGGGTTTCAAGGTGCAAAATAGTGCCATTTTAACAGTTTTCATAACAAATCATTAATTATTTTACTGGTAAAAATATTTCTATATTTTTAAAATAATTTTTGTCAAAACTAGTCACGAGGGACAAGGAAGGAAGGTTATAACCCCTATCTCCCCCCTCCCCCTTGTAAAATCCACTGGTGTTTGTATAATATCTGCCATTGTTTAGAATTCTAAAATTTATAGTAAAAAATTATTGTGTAAATGGGAACCTGCGGCATTAAAGCCTCTAGGCTATTCACAGTAAAGTGAGCTATTTTCATGAGGTTGTTATAATTTTCCTCTCAGCAATGTGCGTTACTCCACCACAGCACAGCAAAGTAAGTAGAAAGTACAATGTGTATGGATTACACCATACTCTATAGCTAATGTTTGAGGCAGCGATAAAGTCAAGTGTTTTTTATTATTTGTGACAAGCTGTCCTAAAAGTGCCTACTTGTAATAAATATATTTTATTGTAGCCCCAGAAGCTGACTTTTGATTAAGGAGAAATCTATACACTGCATTACTTTCACTGCTGTCTTTATACAGTAACAAGTGATAGAAGAACACAAGAAGAGCACAAATTGGCTGGGAGGAGAAAAGTTATCAGAACTTCTTTGAAGTGCTCTCTTTACAGCGTTTAGCCTAGTTTTAAAAAAAATGTTGTGAAATAACGTATAGTTTTGTTTTTTCTATTACAGAATTAGCATCAAACAATATTTCCCAAAGGAAAAGATTATACAGTGGTGGCGAAGATGGTCTTACTACAGTCGAAGGTAAGAAATATTTAAACTAAAACTATGATGAAAAAGTGTAACAAAATTGTGAATGTGATGAATAAACACAGTTTTATTTCTCTCTGTCATAGATTTTCATGAAAACAGTTCAGTGTCAAGCATGTTGTCTCGGAGAAGAACCGCTGGAAAGTCGATAACAGATACTCCAGAAGTTTCTTACAATGGCTTTGACTCCAGTCGTGGATTACAGTTCAGCAAGGCCAAATGGAAAAAGATGCTGCTCCTGATAATTGCAATCACTGTTCATAATATTCCCGGTTAGTGGAATTGTGTTCTTTGTAAACAGTTTACTACACATAATTTTTTTAAAGTGTTTTAGACTCTATGTAATGTAAATCACTTTGTTATTTTTTTTTTTTTAGCGATATAAATTTTTTACGCCTAAACGAAAGCAGATATCAAAAATCTGTCTGGCAGTTTTGTTTAAAATTGTCTTCCCCGTGTTGGCTAATTTTTTTTCAATGCAGTATATACTATAGTTTTTGAAATTCTGGTTAATTGACTTTTCAGTCGAAACAGTATGATTTCGTGTTTCGAAAAAAAAATTGCTATCACTGCCATTTTTCAACAAACTGCCGGACAGATTTTTGATATCTGCTATCGCTTGAACTTTAAAAAAATTGTTGTCACCAAAACAGTAGAATCAAGAGAACATTGCCTTAAATGTTACTGCTTAACAGTTTTATGTATATGTCATGTGTGTTCATTTCTTTACTGTGAAAGTCCAGAGTTTTACAGAATTAGTTACCATTATTCCCTATACATTATTCATAGAATTTGTACAAATTATATAACCCTCTCACTGTGTTATCCAGTGCATTTAAAGTTGATAAAGCATTTAATCTTGTTTGAAGAATTTGATTATTATCGGATAGGCACTCAAATTAATGCTAAATGCATTAATTTAAAATTTCAGGTTTCTCGAAGCCACTACGGATAAATTAGAAACAGCAACAGTTTTTTTGCCAACTTTTTGAACAAAAAGTTTTCCTTACTGACTGACGTAATTTTATGGTACAAGCTCTGATGTCAAAATCGCATCTACAAAAATAGCTTTGTGAGAGATTGTGCTTAAGGAATGTGTCACTCTGAGGAAAATGTTTGCTCTTAAAGTGGTTAATACCATTTTTGTATTACTGTACTTCCAAACACCTGTAAATTGTGATTGACGTTTTGAAATATACTGTATAATCGCCAATGTCTGCCCCGACTTCCGAGCAGTGTGTAGAAATTTTATAGGTAAAAAATTATTCAAAAACTGTTTAAAATTCTTGAGTGATATCTGCTTAGGAGTAGCGTTTAAAGATAGTTACACACATCTATACTCATTTTAAGTTCTTCAATATTCTGAAAAAAAAATTTCTCAGGGCCAGAAATAGGTGTTTTCACTTTCATTTTAGGTGTGCCAATTTTTTGCAAAAGCTTTTAAAAGGTGTAGGCATGGACAAAATTCTTTAAATTTAATATTTCACCATAAAAATAATTCTTTACTGAATGAGAGATGAGATGTCTGAAAGAATACTGCACATCAGTTCAGTGATTTGCACATAGAGTAGGCATGTCAAACTGACAGCTTGTAGGCTCGTCTCACCTCTAAATGAACACTTAAGATTGTTTAAAACAAAATAAAATTGTTGAAAATCTAAACTAGTGGGGTCTGTGCGTTGTGTGCAGCCAGCATTAAGTTCACCACCAGTGAAAATGTGGTCCAAGTGAGATTCACACACTAGGCCTAAAAGCTAGAATGAGGTATGATGTGCCTGGGCACTGTTAGCTTTCTGCACGTCAAAGCCTCAGACACACACAGAAACAAACTCATAATATGGATAAGATAATGCAACCTATATTGACATTAATGGATATGTCGAGTGTGTTCTTGGTCGTCTACCCATTATACTCTTGCAGCCTGTAGCTCATAAGGTCTCTGTCTATCAAGTCTCTGAGTTTAAATGCCATTGGTATCAGAATTGAAGCTAAATTATGTAACTTTTGTACACATTTTATTTATAACACTTTCAGGTAATAAGTATTCTATGTGAAATTTATGGAAGGATATTTCTGTAAGAGAACCATTGGCAAATATTAATTTTTAACATTAACATTTCCCTATATAAAATGAAATTTGAAATTTTATGTTTCACATAAAATGTGTGCAAAATACATATTGTTTTTTTTCTATTGGAATATTTCTTAGTAAAACTTATGTTTAAAGAGTTTCTATTTTTGAAATTTGTTGATAGCTAATTTGTTTTAAATTGTTTCCCTATCTAAGCTGCAAGCTATGTGCAGAGACCATTTAAGGGTACTACCTAATCCTACAGCCCTTGCAAGAGCAAAGATAGGAGTTTATATGTTAAACTATAATTTATGTTAGGTGGGGCTATCACCTTGCAAGGTATCACTAGCATACGAAAGCCATTTTCTAGATTAGGAAAAGAAAAATATTGCTACTGGAATATAAATATGGAGAAAAAAAAATTTGAGTAGGTGTTTTTGAATGTTTTTGGGCATAAAAGTACTTAATTGATTGATATTTTTCAGGGTAAATATTATATAAAAAAAGTGTGACAGATCCTATTGAAATATAGATCACACAGAGATGAACCCCCCCAAAAAAAAAAAACTAGATGATGGCATATACGTAAATTCCACAGGTACTAATCCCCACCTTATTTAATTTATCAAGTAGTTTCCTATCCTTGCTGCTGCAAGAGCTCTAGGGTTGGCAGTATCCTTAATTGCCTGGCTAAGTATTTTGGAATAGTGAGAAGTACTGAAATAATTATTTTTGTCTGTTTTATTTTCTGTATAGAATATTTGGAGTGCTTTTAATCATTCATTGTTCGTTTATTTGCATTACTGAAACATGAATACATACAGTAGAGTTACTGCTTAGAGGCATAGACTGTACGGAGCATTTCCATAATAATTGTTTCATTACATTTTCTCTGCTGGGATGAGCTTGATGCAAATCTGGAAGTATTTTCCATCATTCTTTCGTGGAAGTATTTTTAGTGATTGAACAGTTTCACTAATGACCTTTTCTGATTGTTATTCCAGTTCCCATAAATGTCCGTAGCGGTACAAAGAAGGCCGTGGACTCCTCGCTAGCAAAAATTGTACTGGTATTTTGTAGTGCGTTTAAACCTAGGCCCCTTGAAATAAATTGCAAGTTGCTTGAAAGTATATTTTCATTTATTAGAATTGTAAATTTTTTATTGTAACGTAAACATAAAACAGTTTATTAATTTTAAAAAAGATGTTAATGCAATTTGCAGCACTGGCCTCCCAACCCACCCCTCCTCCCTTTTTTCCTCTTCTGTCCACTTCTTTCTTATTCTTTTTCCCTTTCTACCTCACACTTCTATTTTTCCAAATGAGTTGTTTGACTTTTGGCTTTTCCCCTTGTAGAAGTAAATGTACAGGCCTTCCTCCTGCCCCCCCTTCTCCTAAAGCTAACCATCTTATTTTAATGCATGCTATTAATAATACTAACTGTAAACATTTAAAAAATCAGCTTTTTTATGTAAGCCTTGTCATCTGAATAGGTGTTTGAAGAGTGCTAAGTGCCTTTGCTGGATCCTGTACGCACTGTACAATCAATCACATTCTCTAGTAACGACCCAACCCAAATAACACAACTTAAGTACCATTTTTATAGCCAGGAATTTGTCTGGACCAGGATTATGCTTTAATATAATTTTTTTCTTGCCAGTAAGCTCTACCCCCGAAAAATTCTGAAAAATTGACTTTTTTTAATATCACTTCATATATGTTTGGTGTATACCTCATCCAGATATCTATATTTACTAACTTTCATTCAGTGCAGCAATGGGCTCTTTTAAGTTATTTAAATGTCGTGGTTTGGTTGTGTTATATATGTAGAGGGACTAGCAGTTGGTGTGGGATTTGGTGCGATTGGAAGTTCGAGCAGTGCCACTTTTGAAAATGCCAGGTATTTATACATACCGTATATATTTTACTTGGAAACTAATAAGGTAATTTTCATATTATATTTTACTGTCACACATTGCACTGTAACTGGATGGGAAAGCCATCAACTTCATATTTTCTGTAATGGTATGTAGTTTTTATAATACAAGAATCTTGTTTATAGTCAACAATGCTTATTGGAGTCCACTAGTCTGTACTGAACACTGTGTAATGTATGAAAGTCTGACCTAGACATCAACAATAGTTCAGTATATGAATATGTATCTAAACCAGATTCTTCGTCAGTTTTCATAGTGTTCCTGAAGGCAGTCTTTATTCTTTCGTGTCCTAACTTGGAGCTGGCTGTTTCATAATTGGTGTACACTTCATCAAACCAGAAGTGACTTTTTTTGAAAATTTACGACTTGAAGGAAGCAGTCTTGTGCACTGCTGTAGATTGTGGAACAAATTCTAATGGAGCTTGGCTCTCTCAGTCAATTTGCAAATGTAGCACCTCACTCAACTCTCTTGTTCTAAAAGATAATGGAGTAAATTTCATCACATTGTAGCACTTTTTTGCAGACTTTGTACCGTAACTGGCAGATGTCTGTGCAAGTATGAGCGCGGAAAAGCGGGGTAAGTGCCACAAGAGGGAAAGAGAAGCACACACAGGTCTGGAAGTACAATGACTGTTTCACAAACATCAGCTACAGCGGACTTAGTTGTGTGCAAAGCACTGGTGGGCAAATAACAGTCAAAGTGGTACGGGTAGATTATCCACAGCAATGAAGTTTTAATTACTGGCTGTACGCCAGCTCTGAGTCTGGTGGGTATGCATTTTTCATTGGTGAAGATATTAATAATACAACGTGGTTGATAGCTTGGCTATGCACATACTAGCCATAGTAGCGTTCTAAGTTAGGACAAAGAATGCATACACGCCAGGGACTCATCTGACACACATTCAGTATGCAGTCTGCTATTCAGTGGTATAATGAGGCTAAAAAACATTGTCTTTTAGATCCACTTCAAATGGCAACTGCAGAATTGGTTTCAAGATAAGGCACGTAAACTGAGAATGTGTTTCTATTATGCATCCATTCTTTTAAGAAAATATTTCTAACATAGTCTGGGTCTACTTCAGGAAGTTTAAAGGACTTTGCACACTAAATACATACAATGCAGTGCTTTTTATATCTTATTTAAGGTAAAATATTGTAGTTCACGTCCGTTAAGCACGTACACACATTACCACAAAAAATTTTTTTCCAATTGCAATATATTATTATTAGAGATGGTGAAATTTCGTGAATTCAATGTTAGAATCAAATATACTGTGCATACTCAAGCCCCATCTATTCGTTCATTGTCTGCTGTTCCACTGAGTAGCAGCTAGTGGACAAATGGTCGGGACTTGAGTAGGCTTAGGATATTTCATTCTAACATGCAGGTCATTGAATTCGCGAAATTTTACCATCTCTTATAATAATATTTCAGGCAGCACTGTCATGTTAATGAATCTGGGTTACTTAATTTAGTGTCAATTGTCACACAAATTAATACTGTACCAGTATAACAAGAATACTATAAACTTTTTCTGAACACTGTTTGTTGGCCACAGAAAAGTCTGTTTTACAACAGTATTTTAATAATTATTTTTCCCATAAATATTATTTTTATCATTATAATATTTGACTTGGCAGCTTTTTTGCCTCAAAAGGTGAGGGTGCTAAAGCAGAATCTGGCTCACTCGCCTCTTCGTGCAGTGCGCTCAATTAGCTTGCAGTCTTTCGTCAGCGATTCACCTGATCGTGACTTCAAGCTGTCGTCGTGTGTTTTATGATGCGCTCATGTAGGTAACAGTATAATGCAGGTTTAAAAGCTGCTGTGAAGTTTCTGTATAGAAAATTATGCAACTAAAACTAATTATCAGCTACACTTGATTTGTATATGATATTCATACACATACAAGTTATATAGCTGAATTGTTTTGAATTTTAAGACAACACTGTTAGTTTTGAACACAGGTTGCAAGTTTGTGTGAATCCATTCAGGTGTAGGTCTACAATTTTGCAGTGTCTAGCTAAACAGCAAAATTCAACACGTGCTTGAGGTAACCGTAGAGTGGTCTGTGGATTTACTACCAAGTTATGTTTGTACCTAAAGTAAAGAAATTGAATGTATTGTAAAATTTGTTAAGGTTTTTTTTTCTTTTATAAAATATGTTACTTTTGTCAAATTTGAAAAACATTAGTGGCAAACCAGTGTAGTATTATACAACAATCTGTAGTTCCATCATAACACCAAAAGTATCCCTCTGCAAATGTTCTCTTGTCCTAGGTAATTTTAAATCAATGTTATAAAATATTTTTTATGGCAAATATGCTTCCAGTTACAGAATTTAAAAGTTCATGTAACAAAATAATTTTGCCCCACAATAAAAATTCCACTATATGTAATGAATTTCTATCCAAAGGTATTTTTCCAGATTGACTTAAATGGGCAAAAATCACAACAGTATTTAAAGAAGAGGATGAAAGTGATAGGAACGATTATAGACTGGTAGCTATTTCTTTATTGTCTTTCTTAAAAATTCTGGAAACTATAATTTCCAAAACACTAATACTATTTCTAGAGACAAATAACATACTAGTACAAAATTAATTTGGATTTATAAAATGCAATTTGACAAAACAAGCAACTTACAGCTTTATTGTTAAAATAGTGTGTGCTTTCATAGCAAGAAACAAATACAGCAAAACCCCTATTTTAAAACCTCATGGTTCTTGTGGAAAGGGTTGTTATAAAGAGGTGGCTGTTATAAAAGGGGTTGTTATATATGGGTTTTACTGTAGTAAGGATATTTGCAGACCTGTCTAAGGCATTTGATTGTGTAGATCATTCCATACTTATAATAAATAAATAAGTTAGAAAATTATAGGGTAAGAGGTGTACAACTATAAATGTTAAAATATCATCTGCAAAATTGTAACCAAAAAAGCCATAAATGTCTATAGGCCCTAACCATCAGGGAAAATTATAAATTTCACATCACATACAAACTCAATTACAGTAGGAGACCCTCAAAGGCTTGACATCAGTCACCATTATGGTTTTATTTTTTGCTTTGATGAAATTTATTAATATAGCGTGAATTCTATTTACCTTGCTCTACAGTACAAGGATGGCAGTTGAAATTTTAATGTATATTTAGGCCGCAATCGGTGTAGCAAATTAAGAATATAAACAATTATACTGTACCAATTGTGGCTTCCGGTGGTGACTCCATCTTTTTATTAGTGGAAAGTTTTACGCCAAGTTCATAGCATGTTTCTAGAGCAGTTTCGCAATAATCCCGTGAGTAGTTTTTTGGATATAACAGGTTGAGAAATCTGTTTTTAGCCATTTTGAGGTGACCCAAAACGATTTTTCTAATTGATGTGGTGTTTTGAAATTACCTTTCGGTCATCGTTTGAAGTGTATTTTCTTTTCGTACGTTAACACAATGGGCACATGTGGAATAATTAAAAAATAAAAACACATTTTATGAACACACTACAACACATTTTAAGCGCATTGTTTGAAAGTGTGAAAGCAAAAATGTTTTTGCACACTGTGTCAAAGCATGTAGAATATAGTAGGTAGTTATCAATGTCGAAGAGGTATTTATAGTAGAGAACTCATCAGTATTTTGTACAATTCTTTAAAATTACTATAAGATAAACTATTTTTTTTTTATTTTATTTCGGTGTGATGATATTGTTATTATTAAAGATCTGTGGATGCATGGCCTAAACAATAATGTCATTAATAAAATGCAGCCTATGTTTTTTGATATGTATGCTATGTTGAACTTAACCACAGAAGATTTTATAAAGGAATTTTAAAGTGTAAAACTGTACATTTTTCAGTTTTAATATCTGCAAGAAAATATATGTACAGTTTTATGTTGTTTCCTCCAATACATCATTCTTTCATTGTGGGCTGTTTCCGTACAATGCCAATGCCAAATGTAGTAAGAGATCATAAAACTTTAATCATGTTATGCATAAACGTTTATGTGCTCAAATTCAATACATTTTTTCACTCAAATTTTTGCAGTTTCAAGATTTTTTACTAATTATTTATGTTTGTGTACATGTGTCGAATATTCTTACTACTACAGCTTGTAAGTGTAGCATTCGGGTTTCTCCTGATATTAAAATTAATTAATTTGTTTGGACAGGGCTCCAACAAGTATGTTAACTGTCTTAACAAATTTGTCACTACAACCATTTTTCTAAAAAAGAAAATCACTATTTCAACCAACTATATAACTAGAATATTAAGGGATGAAAAAGCTTAAATACCACCATTTTGCATCTTGGAACTTCCCACTTTCTTTTGAGGACTGGCGTTCTTCAATGCAGTCCCCCCCAATAAATATGACCTTGCAATGCCCATGTGTATACTTTGGCCGTGTTCGATTTGGCCATTTTAAGGGCCCTTACCACGCTTCAAGCGCTTTAAAAGTGCATCACGGAAGTTATGTCACACATGCCGCTGTTCGAATTCGCAGCAAGGGTTCATATGCACCTTAGAACATCCCCTGCAGCCATGGACACGAGCCACTTACCCTTCTCGAGCCCAAGGTTTGAATTCACAAAATACAACCTTCTTCATTTATTTTAATTTATTTATTTGCATTCCGTAGATCCCATAAGAATCACACGGTTCTGGGATATGGAACAAGTCATATTTACTATACAACACATACATTTATAAATGAAAAAGGCAAAGCTATAGCTAGGAATACATATGAGATACAGTGACAAAATAAAGTTAATACATGTGTACATACATACCCATACATTCACCCACAGTAACACACACACACACAAGCAGTAACACTCATGAAGGGACCAAGGGCCTAGGACTCAAGGGCACATTGCACTGAATTCGAATACGGCCATAGTGTTTGTATGTTCATTTTTCTTTACATTTGTGTGTGTTTATATATGAGTATTTGCAGGGATGTGTATTACAAATGTATGTCCCGACTCACGTTCTGGTGTGCACCGGAGATACAAAGGCTATGAATTAAATAGATAAAAAGTAACCATCTCTGTACTATTTGTAAGGCAAGTTTCACATTTGGTTGCGGCCCGTGAACGCAGGTGGCTCTGCCGGCGGGATGAGGTTGTCGCGACCGCCGCTAGATGGTGCGCGCATAGGCCCAGCTGGCGGCCCGTCGTGGTAGGAGGTCTGCATGAATGAAACCGACCGGGTGGGCTGCTGTGGCCTGTAGTTAGTGAGGGGGGGTAGGGTGGGGGAATTGTGGAACGGGGAGGTAGAAGGAAGAAAGGAATGCCAACCATGAGTTGTTTGGTGCCCGGAGGCGCCGGACATTCTTGTCATATCTGACCTCACCTTACCTTACCCGCCAGCTTGGTTTACTGCTGGAGGAGTGTATACGATCACGCCGTACTGTGCGTTCGGAAAACATCAGTCGTGCTCTTCCGTCCCCACGTTGTAAACAAAGAACCGTAAAACCGGGTGAGATTATGCAAAGTGTAGTAAAATTGTGATAACATAATTGTGTATATGAAATGGTAAGACTTTCCTATCCTTCCATTCTTTTTAGTATAAATTAACAAAGTTGATTTATTATTCAGGACTCTGTAAGTACTTACGCTTTTATTTTTAATTACCTGTGGTATAAACTTACAAAATTAGGTTTTCACAATCTCACTCCACTTGGCATAAACTCGCCCCATTCTACGGTACATATTTAAATTATTTTTACGTATAGCGTTTTTCGAGTTTCTCCAACACGGAAAAGTTGTTGCATGCAATTTTTAAAGCCATTTGTATATTTTATTTGCACCCAGTTGCATTGTTGAAAATACTTAGAAAAATGTTGTAAAATGCATTTTTTTTTAATACCGCACGCAGATTTAATATGCATGAGAAATCAAATGTACAAGCAAATGTGGGTGCTTTGATAGAAAAAGCGACGGATTGGCCGAATTTTCGAACTTTTATTTCATTTATGACATAGTAT
Source organism: Medauroidea extradentata (assembly GCA_003012365.1). Classification (NCBI taxonomy): domain Eukaryota; kingdom Metazoa; phylum Arthropoda; class Insecta; order Phasmatodea; family Phasmatidae; genus Medauroidea; species Medauroidea extradentata. Next base: position 18,330 of record PNEQ01051785.1, read on the forward strand.
TTGGACGGGGGTTGAGGTAAATTGTAATACAAGTTAAGAATGTAATCGAATTTTTCGTGTATGAGTTTGGCAAGGGAGAGTTTCTGCCGCAAGTTGGATGGAATTTAATGCGCATATTTATTAGTCTGGTGGGAGGGGGGTTGTTTCATATTTAAGTTTAGTTTATTTCGTCAGTTTTATCTTCTTTGTGTACAGGCTTGTACACAAATATTAGGCATATGATATAAATAAAATAAAAAGTGATTACATAGACAATTTTCATGAACAAAGGAAATTTCTTTTCATCAGTTAAGGCTCGTACTGATGGTGCATCTCATGTCGATCTTCTCGTCTACTGTACTCTCCTGAAAAAAAAAATGCGAAACTAAAGGAAACTCAATGTATATACATCCTCCTTAATAAAATAACATTCACTGTCGGAAATTATTCTACATGTTTTTATCAACAAAATAAAAGTTTAAGAGGTTGTTTGAAAAGTTTGCAGTGTGAAGAACAAATTTTTGGCAAATTTGTTTAGAAGCTAGTTGAAAACCTTGTTAGCCGAGTGTAAGAACCCTTTATGACAGAATTGTGTTTAGAATAGACATGTGCAAGGTAGTGTATTTGTTGTATTATGCTTACGAAATAGTAGATGCATATACAACCCTTACATACTACGTTAATAACAGCTCTGTGTAATAAGCTATGTTTGCTTGGTATTATTGCAGTTATGTTTATTTAAAGGGGCCACTCCACAGGGCGGATCAAGCTCTATGTCTGAGGGAGGGGGAATTCCTTAAAAAGTAGCTATACCCACACCCCGTGGCCCTCCTCCGGAAGAAAGTCACACGTGTCGCTGTTCGAATTCACAGCAAGAGGGCACATATAAATCTTGCGGCAACTCTCTGTCTCGAAGTTCCGAGGAACATGTCGCATCAGGGCCAAAGCACTGTGTGGGAACAGAGAGTAAGCGGAAAAATTCCCTAGGCCGTGATCTCTCATGTTGTCAGAGTCTTCACGAAACTCGAAATTGACGTGGAGATGGCTGCCACGGCATGTTACAAGCGGTAATGTGAGGCGCGAGGAAGTCCTCTGGCATAATTGACGGTTGCTGTTGGTTACTAGCTTTCGCTTGTACGTAGAACAGTTTCCCGTATTTGACTGAGCCAATAAGAATTCCCCTATTGCAGAACTTCAACGCCTGTTATTGGTCTGCTGACAATTACATTGTGTCATGTGTATATCACCCAATCATTCATGTTGCAAGAAACTGCAACGTTTTCCATGTTGGCACGAGAAATTTTCGCGATATACCATTAGAGACCGGAAAAATTCGCGGGTTCACTGAGACGTAGGCTATATTTCAAGAATATTCGTGAATCGTGCAGACAGCAGGTGTTTATTAGCTGATCGCTGACAGTGAAATGTCACGGGCCTGTATTCAGTTACAGTTTTATTATTGGCTCAGATACTTCCTGGAAATGTCGAGTAAGTCAACGGCCAATTATGAACGTGATAAAGACCTATAGTTGCTGTAACTCTAGCTTGCGTCTAAAATGAAAAGCTAATTTTTCAGGTCTCTAACCATTATTTCTAAACATACCTAGAGACACTGGAAATTCGTGAAAATGTGCAAAATAGTCTCCAATAAACTGTATTATATTAACCGTGACACGTGTGAACAGTTTTGGGACAAATCACACACGCTGTGCAGTTCTAACTGAGCCTCTTGTGGAGGGACAAAATGCTACAAACAAACGATAGCTAGAGCCACGATTTTATGGCGAAAAGATTTTTGCAACATTTGGTTTCGATGCGTCATGTGCATACCTGCAGCTCTGCTATACCGTCTGTGATTGGATGATTTTACTTTCACTACTGGCCTTGGCAAATTGTAGACGTACAGACTCACAATAATCTTATTCTGATTGGTGCAGTCAAATGAGAAACGTGTTTGAACATAGACACGCTGCCAATAACCTTGAAACAGAACTGCCGATGTGCACGTGAGTCACTGAAACAAAGTGGGGCAAAAATCTTTTCGCGACAAAATCGTGGCCCTAACGATAGCCAATGTTGATACAAAACACTCAGTGTTATATACATCACGTTGGAGCCTAGCAAACAGTCAACTATTCCCGCGATTTTCCAGTGTCTCTACACATACCTTATCCGTATACCGCAATTTGATTGGTTGTACTTAAAAGTTAAATATAACTTTATTACGTCATCACTATCAGCAAAAACCACCGGACGGGAGAGTTGAAATGCTTTCGTGACCAACACCAACCACTGCAGCACCAACTACGACCACCAACAGGCAGTTACTGTCGTTACTCATTTGGTAATCTGTCCTTTAACTGTCGCTAACACGAACAACTATGAATTGTGCCAAAGGCCTTACCGGACCGCGAGAAGGCCGCACGACGAGACGATTTATACTGTATCCATTCCAAGGTTGCAGCAGAAATAAACATTGTCACAGGTGAGCTCTCGATCATTGGTTGGCTGGTTAGTTAACAGTGTCGTTGCGACAGGAAATAGGTCCTACGCTAAATTTCTGTGTTTTAGTTCGCGGTAGGTAATTTTATCGTTTAGTTACGTTTTTTAATCCTCTGTAATATAATATCACTCTGTGCGCATGAAATACTATACGTGCATTGAATGGATTAACTACGGCTTACGCGACGACGCCACGTCCATCGTGATTCCATTTCCTCCACAGCGAGGCGCGATTCCGTTTCTCCACCTGTCGCCAGTCGATAGCTCGCTAGACACGCGGAGGTGGTGCGGCGGTTTGTTGCACAGCCAATGTCGTTCAAGCGCGGGAACACGCGGAGTGACACAAGCTGCAATCTTGGAATGGATAGAGTATAGTGACTTGCACGTACAGGCTAGGGAGAGATGTGATGCGTGTACCTCCCTAGATAAGCTGCGTTTGTGTGTGTGAGGCAGGGGCGGTAAGGTTGTCGTTGACCGACGTATGTAATGTATTATCGCCTCTCCGCGCAAGCCACTCAGCTGGCATGCAGTGCTTTACTTTTATCCTTTTTCTATGGGGCTTTAAGGGGTATTGATCCCTACCACCTTGGATTTATCTGTTTCTTCTCGATAACTTCTGTTCCAGTCGATATATCAAAATGTTTGTCACAACAAGGCATAGATACAAAGTTAATCGATTGTCTGTAATTGCTGGAACCATAATATATTCATTATTTTGCAACGGGAAACAGCTGAAAAGGAAAAATTGCTGTATTTACGGGAGCGACTACAGAGGTCGCAACGTCAACAGAAGCAATGCCATATGGATTCCAAAAATTGAATGAAACAATAAACTATGCTTTGTCAGCGAGGAAAAAGTAAAACAATGTGTCTATTCCCTGATTTATAAGAAAACCGTAAAACCGACCTGACAGGGATCAATCCCCCTTAATAGGTGACCACATTATTTTAATTGAGAACAGCGTAGTTCAGAGTCTAGAGTTTGTTTCTAAAGTTTCGTTTTTAGAATCCGGTCGTTATTTTTCCAGACACGGCAGTCTGGGAAAGCTATTTTTGGCCATTTTGAGGGACCCTTAAATGACGTCGAATTTTTAAAACTATAGCGACATAGTTTGAACTGTGTGTCCTTTTCGTTGATAAACAAATATAATAAATATAATAGTCGTCACTCATTGCAACGAGTTTGAAGCGCAGATAGGGAGGCCCCTTAAGGGGCTTACCTATCTGCGCTTAAAATGCGTTGCAGCTAGTTACGGTTATTGTTTTTGACGAAACTCTTCAACGCACATTATATCTGTATATCTTCGAAAATAGCACACACTTCTAACTATGACGATATAATTTTAAAAATTCAGAAACATTATTTTCGGATCCCTCAAAACGGCAAAAAATAATGGCTCTTCCAGACTGCCGTATATGGAAAAATAACGACCGGATTCTAAAAACGCAACCATAGAAACAAACGTTAGACTTTGAACTACGCTACCCACAAAAAAAAATAAGGTCACCGTTTGAAGTCGCATAGGAAAAAATGATAATAGGGAATCACTGCACGCCAGGTGAGTGGCTTTGTACTTGGAGCTGTTACCCTTCTTGACTGAGCCAATAAGAATCCCGCTATTGTAGTATATTATACCTGCTATTGGTCTGCAGAGAGCTACGTTGTATCAGACGTATATCACCCATCATACATGTTGCAAGAAACCTCAGTGTTTTCAAAGGTTTATTGGCAGAAAACATTTGCGCGATATACCATCATCTCTATGCATTACATACGTCGGTCAACGACAACCTTACCGCTCCTGCCTCCCGCACTTCTTGGAATCGGAACGCGCATTGAGTAAGCTGAGTGAGTCATTGTTTCGTGAAAATAATCTCATTCGAGGGACAGACATCTATTGCAAGGGGATGCTTCACGCGCGGAGCGGTGAGTGCAGTCGGCCGGCCTTCTAGGATCCTTGACCTGACCTTGGTGCGTCGCCGCGTTATACAAGCCAGCCGGAGGAGTGACGTCACGTGTGTCATGCTGCCCGCTCGCTGAGTAATCCGTCCCTCGTCAGCGAGGCATACTTCACAGCTGCCACGCCAGCTGTGAGTCACAAGTCACGGGACACGCCGAGGCACGTCATTCAGACTACTGTCCTCGCCTTACAGTGTGTCATTTAGAGTATCTAGGTGGCCAAAAATCACATCTCGGACACCACCCGGTCGGTTTAAATAATTTTCGGTATATAGTTTCTGTACATATCCTCGATAAAATTGTGTAGTTTAGATATAAAAATACTTCTTTTTTTTTTTTTTTTTTTTTTTTTTTTTTTTTTTTTTTTTTTTTTTTTTTTTTTTTTTTTTTTTTTTTTTTTTTTTTTTTTTTTTTTTTTTTTTTTTTTTTTTTTTTTTTTTTTTTACATTTCAAGCATGTACCACTTTGTATAAAACACTGCTACGTCTGACGTTGATTTATCCATTCATCCAGGTAACGTCCGAAACTTATGATGCAGATACATGTAAATTGTGGGATGTTCCCCCCCCCCCTTCACCTGTATGTGTGCAGTGTGCGGGCACCCACTAAGCAGTGACTTCCATGAACTTAACCCCTTAGAGTGTAAAAAAACGTGAATTAACTTTTAAGATCTGCTCATGTAAAAATTAATGGCTTATGTTTGTTTGTAACGTATGTGTCCCTGTACTATTCATCCGATTGTGATGGAACTTTGGCTGTGCGTCCGCTCGTGAATGTTTCTGCAAAAAATTGGAGGGGAGGACAAAATCGGATAGTGAGTCAGAACAGGATACAAAAAATAGTTTAGAAAAAAAGTGTTATCCGTATGCCCTCGAATGGTTCTGCCAAATAAATTGGGTTGGGTGAATTTGTTAGGGGGGGGATAACGGGTAGAGAGTTAGAAAGGAGTAACAAATTATTTAGGGAAATAAATATTTGGTGAGTTGTTCCACATGTGCTCGCAAAGGTTTCTGCTAAAACAATTATTCTTTGGAAAGAAAAAAAAGGGGGTGAAAAGATCGGGGGGGGGGGGGAAAAACGGGATAGAGATTCATAACGGGAGACCAAAAACAGTATAAAATCCATTCGCGCTATAACAAGAGTATATTCATAAATACGTAACACAAATTGACTATGTAGTGTAATTAAATATTATTTCCAGCCAGAATTAACAACGATCAAAAACTTAATAATTTAACTGTGTCCGACATGACATTTCAAAATTTCGTGACAGCGTAGCCACAGCACAAATTAATTGTATGTCAATAATACCTCAAGCTATTCAGCAATAAGTGACTTTCGAAAGGAAATCATTCCTAATTTTGTTCAAATTCGGACATTTGATAAATTGTTTCCCGCAAATTAAAAATTTTAAACTTTTTAGTTAACCTGCAAGAGCTTGTCAAAGTCGCAGTTGTACTGTTTTCTGTTCATACAAATAGAAAAAAAAATTAATCACAGGATTAAAATAATTCACTGTGAAAAGTAATTCACTGTGTTATGCGTACTTTAGGCTACGTTTGTGGTTACACCGAGATGAACTTTATATTTTTAAAACAGTGGATATTTATTTGTAACCTTAATCTATTTTAACAGTTAAAAATACAAAATATATTCTCTATGTAGTCGCAAAAATATTTTGAAGTAGCATAGTGCAAAGGTGGGAAATATCAGCATGTTTCAGAACATCATTTTGTACGTTAGGAATTTAGCTTACAGTACATATGATCTATAATTGCGCGCAGTTTAATTTTTTTTTAATCCACTTGAGTTTGTAACATTCCCGGAATAGCACAGTTATTTAATTGCCCTTTTTTAAGTAATATGGAGGATATAAATTAGTTCCATGCCATTCAGCGTTTCTCGTCATTGTCTGGTTCATATTAGATGTCAACTTCAGTTCAGCCAACATGGAGAGCGTCTCACCAAACAATATTGTTATTCTTGCATGAATATTATTCGTGCTCCTTCAGTTTTGTCATATTTTGAGGGTAGTCATACGAAAGTTCTCCTATGATAACGGTAATTTTTTTACAGACGTTCGAATAATTGTTTAAACAGGGAAAGTTATTTATTTTGTAATTTTTCTTCGAGATGCAATTTACCGTTTCTCCTCTGTGAATTGTCGCTTGACTTCAAAAAGTTTACGTGGCAGTCACATTTGGTACTTTAGTCGTGTATATGAAAATGGTTTGTTCATTCTTTCGTGAAAGCTAATGCCTTGGCTAAGCCTCTCGTGATTCCTTTTTTATTCCTACCGTACGTATTTAGTCCGCCCAGATCGTAATTTAGCACATAAAATATTGGCGGAATTTTAAGTGACTAAAACTTTATCGTGACAGTCCTGTACACCCAACTTTTCTATTAAAAGTTAAACATTTCACCACTTTGCTTATTTACGTAACTAATGCTGCAAGAAAAAATGTTCTAACTTTTGTCAGGGTTTCCGGCGACCTGGAAAAGTCAGGGAAATATGGTTGTCAGGTTAACGTAAGGGAAAGATCATTGAAATTTGTGAAAATTTTGGAAGTTACTAAAGTTGTATGGTTACATGTCACCTGTTTGGTATTTGTGTCAGTTTTTCCGATAGTATGCTATGTTTTACTAAGGGAGATAAAGCAAATAATGCTGTGTTATAATCAGGCTATTATTTTCTGCATCTAAAGTTGATGAACAAGTCTAATCTGAACCAGCAGTTATTTATTTTAGGTAATGTCAGAATATTCCATATTACTTGTCACAGAATTGTGATATCCAGTATGTGACAGACCTCAATCTGAATGTTCTTAGGGTGTTTAATTTTACCATAATTTTTATTTAATGCGTATTTTGTACCAATCTAGATCAATAGTGACAAAACAATTTGTGTTGAAGATGTCATTGCTACCTGAACTATGTCTTAGATTAATATCCAATATTTTTTTAATACAGTAAAGTATTTCTTATCTAACATAAATGGGCCATGAGAACATTGAATAAGTTAAGAAAAACTTATTAAATGTCAGACTGTTCTTTTTTACAACAAAACAACCGCTATTGGTCAGGAGTAAAACAATATAGACCTATAGAATTCACACATGCAAGCAACTTAAGTTTGTCTTGTAAATTGGTGTGTTTATGTATTTCTGTTACGGGGCGCAGGATAATACGGAACGTCGGATGAACCAAAGTCAGATAAACAAGACTATATTTAAGGTAATTAGAAATGTCAAAGGATAGTACAGTATAATAGAAGTAGCGGCCGCGATGGTCGTGGGGCTCAGGCCACTCGCCGTCCACCTAGGCGATCCAGGTTCGTTCTCCGGCGGGTTCAGTCCCGGATTTTTCACATGTGGGAAACGTGGTGCATGTTGTCATTGGCCAGCGGGTTTTCTTGGGGAACTCCTGTTTTCCTTGCCCTTCTCATTCTATTGCTGCCCCATACTGTCACCGTGACGTCATCCGTTCTTCGGGATGAACGACAGGGCTGGTTCGCTAGTCGAGCAGCTGGTCCAGCCTTCGTCTCGGCCAGCTGTCTGCCATACACAACGTGACCCTGTCCGAAGGCAGGAACACGTAGTGTATTTTCAGTACAGTAAAAGTTAATGATAGAGCAGAGTCGGTTATACCGCGGTAATTGTATGCCCATTAATTTATAGATACAGGAATACTGCAGAGTCACTTTCCTGCAGTGAAGTAGCATTATTCCCAACACGAGTATTGTATAGGCTGTTCACTATAAACTAAGCACTCGGCACAATTTGTAATTAAGTAAAAATATGTTTTGTTGGGCCAATAGATGTTCTCTTTTGATAGTGTTGGAACATTTACACTGGTTGTTAGTTACATGGAAGTTTCCATATTAAAAATAGTAAAGATAACTGCATAATGGCCGAAAGAAGACTTTGTGCAGTGCTCACTTTATCGTGAACGGCCTATAATGGGTTTCTACTGAATTTGTACCTTATGTATTGTTTTCATTTTTCTGGAAAATTTTAATTCCTTATTGGAAAACCTGGAAAAATCAGGGAATTGTTTTATTTTGTTCGTGTCTGCGCCTGGTTGCAGCAAGTCAGTACTTTACCGCACACAGAAATACTTGAAGAATGTCCACGCAAAGCCATGTCGCGGACGACGGTGGCTATGCGTATCAAAAACCAACGAACATTCGCATAATTAAGTATCGCGTTGTCAATATACACGCCTCTCTTTAAACGCCGCAAATAAATATTACTACGCAACTTTTCGAAAGTGACTTTAGCTAATACGAAAAAAAAAAGTCACACGTTAATTTGATATATTTAAGTGTTTTGTTCAATAAGCGTGTGAACACCGATGGCTTCACACTGTGCCTTCTAAATGTGGACTGCGCGCTCGGATTGAAAAATGTTTTATACTATAACAGAAATGACAACTTCCAGATCTTCTGGAGGGTCGAATACCAGGCAGAAGGACGTTTAACCACTTGTTTTTTCTACTTCAGGGATTTGAAAATAAGAATGAACAACAACTTTGCTAAAAAAAACATGACCACTTATTCATGACGCTTGTCTACGAAAGTAATACACACTTGAAACTATTTTTTTTAGAGTTTTTAAAAATTTAGCGTGCTTGTTGGAAACATGATTTTGTGGCCTCTCGTAAGAACGTTTTTTTTTTTTTTTTGGACTGGTGTAATTCCGAAAACACCACTTGAATTCGTAAAGTGGAAATCGAGAGGCATGCGTTGGCTTTTACTTCATACTATCAAAAAATACAATTTGATGGTCTGGGTCGGTCCCCGTATTTTCGTATGTGGGAATCGTGCCGAACTATGCCGCAGTTCGGCGGGTTTTCTCGGGGATCTCCCGTTTCCCCCGCCCATTCATTCCGGACGCCACTCCATACCTCATGTCACCCCTCAACAGCACTAAAAGACCTCGATGTTGAGCACTGACAAAAATCTCTCACTCACAATTTTAGGGTCACTCGCCGTTTAAACTCCCATTATAAAATGACTGCAATGAAAACCTTGCAAGCCAGTTTGGCGCGCTGTGAATAGAGGCGATATGCTTCCCGTTGAGCTTGATACTCTGGCTCTTATCGCTCCACTGTTCCTGCGCGTCAAACATAGAAATTTAAAAACCGGTGAAAACTCTTCTTAGTCCTTGCGTAGTTTCGTGAGTCATGTGTAAAGATCCACCGATTATTGGTGGGAAAATCATCGCCTTGTTTCGCGTTACCTCATGCCGTAATCACATAGGCGTGACAGAAGCGACACGACAGCTACGACACCAAAAACAAAAGATGCCCTCCAGTCAGCACCGAGGTTTCTGTGATGTCAGCTCGACAAAAATGGCCGACGCGATGCGAATTCCTAATATAAATTATGTCGATTTTATTCGAGTCGGAATTTAATTTTGTGCTTGAATGATGGTGACAGTGTTACGTTGTTAGTAAATTATGTTTATTTATTTTAAGAGAAATTTTTTATGGTTATCATAATCAAATCATAATCTTTTTGAGTAAACGTGTAAATGTTCCGTTATTTCAACATTTCGAAATGCCACTATGTATTTAAAGTATATTAAAAATAAACGCGAAAAGAACTGAAACACTGTAAACATCTGTGGTTGTCACACTGGAGGTTCAATGGCAGTAAAATATTTACGTTTAATATTTTTGTAGTATTTGTCGCGCTGAACTAGTGTTAGCAATAACGAGAATTTTTTGTATCGCTTCTGTCGTGACATTGTGATTCCGGCACTATATGTAAAGCTACACTGATTGTTAGTGGAAAAAGTGTTGCGCCAATTAATTGCTCCGGTGCTTCACCTTGCACATCTGCAGCTTTGCTTCATTGTTATTGGCACTTCGGCTGCGTGTCTTTGTGTAATACGTCACTGCGAGCGAATGTTGCCCTGTTACAGAAAACCCCCAGAGTAAAAGAAAGCAAAAAAAAAAAAAAAAAAGAAAACAGTATTCGCTAGAGCCTAGCGACAGGAAAGAACAATGTTGCAGCGGCGCGCACATGACGTGCGTATAAATTTTTTATTGTAATTTCCTAGCCTAACAATACCGGCCTTTAAATCATAGTATAACATTTTTTTAACCAACCTAAACTAACCTAAACTAATTGTCACAGGTAAGGGGATAGGGGGATGAATGGTTGCGTAGAACAGATGCGCAGGGTACTACGGAGTTTTTTTTTCTTTCGCTAGGCGTTTCTCCAGTATTCAGTGGAGTAGAAACGTTTCTGCAGTGAGGGGAGGACTCAACGCGGAAATTGCATCGGTGCAAACCCTTTTAAGGCCAAATTTGGTATTTTTATTTTATTTTTTTAATTTTTCAAAGAAGTTAAATGATTTCTGAACAAAATTATTTGAAAAAATGCGAGATTGTGTACAAATGTTTGTAGGTTTTTAGCAGAATAATTTACTGTAAATAATTGGGAAGTTTATAGCTGCAAAAAAAAAAAAAAACTAGGGTGCAAATCGATATGTAATAAAGTACACACCCGGAACAAAACTAGAAGTACGTAAAATCAAACTAGTGACAAAACAAAAACGACAGTACCAATTGGAAGACCATCTGCTAGAAGACCAAGATCGTCGAGGGAAAACATTATTTGCGACCGAAACAGAATTTTTAAAAATTCTTGTTGGTAGAAGACTAGGATGTAGGGGACTAAAATATATAGCATGAACGTCCAAATATTGGGTCATTGTATTCAACTCCTTGAGGATTGTGAACCAATAGAAAACCGGCGAGAAATACTCTTAGACTCCCGCACTACATTGTCATATGTATAACTGGTCTACTAAGGCAGATGCCAGTGAGATAGCAGCTGAGGAAGTAGTGCCCACAGTGACTGTGGAAGAATGCATCCGGCAGGTCATTGAACTAAATTTCCGTGTCTTAGTCGATGCACCTGGTAAGTCGGTGAATACAAGTTGATAGTGTACTATCTTTGGGAAGTATACGTTGCAATCGGCTTGGTGAAGAAGTGTTGCCGTAATTTGTGGAATTCAAATTGGTTTGTGGAATTTTGCAGGGAATTTATACATGTGTGGAATTTGTGTCGAATGCCAAAACGTAAAATAAAAATGTATTGTTTTGGTGTAATTTTACTATGTAAACCTTTAGTGTCATGTATAATACAATTTATGCATTATAGTTGAAAGTTGTAGTGCAGATTTTAGTGTGAAAATAATGATAGTTTTGACTGGATGTAGTTTTTGGACATACTCCATTGCGATGCAGATGTATGTCAAAGAAAACTGCAGAGAAGAGTAAAACATAAATAAGCAGAGTATGCTTTAGTCAACAGGATACTTACTCAACATAAAATTCCATAAGTGGAATCGGGTCAAATTAAGCGACAGCAAAATAAGATAGGAAAGAACCAAACACCGCCGAAGCAGACAACACAGATTTGAGGCCTACTTTGGCAAAAGGGCAACCATGCACAAAATGTATGAAACATAAAAATACGACACAATGATGAAACGGAACAGAACACGGTAGTTTTCCAGACACTGACAGAATAACGTTTCGGGAATGCATTCACTTATTTGACAGACGTCTGCATCGCAATGGAGTAGGTCCAAAAAACTATATCCAGCCCAACTATTTCAAAAATCCATGATAGCTTTACAGCAAATCATTGGGGTTAACTAGTTAAGTTTGCAGCGTGATATTTATGAAAAAAAAAAAAAACAAGGCATTTAAATTATTCGTTGAGCTTTCCTATGTGTGTGTATTTTGGTATGGTTGGCCTGGCACCCCTGTGGGTGGAGTCCAGCGAGGAGGTGTGGCGGAGATAAAAGCACGCCCCGACATGCAATGTCTCTTCTCTACGCGCCAGCTAAGTCGTGTGCACTGCAGCGGATCTGCTAAGCGATCGCTACCCGAGGAGCTGGTGGGTGGCCCCGGGCTAGGAAGCGAGGGTGTGTGTAGGAGAGGGACGTGGGGGCTAAATATACACACACGTGTCGTGTTGTGCCAGGCTGATAGCCTCCCCTTGTCGAAGACTGGGGACGTCCGTCTGGGACGTTGCACTCGCAGATACGCACCGCACCGCCCCGCGAATCCGGTTGTACTTCGTGCCCGGATTTCCCGAGTCGGTGGGTGCCCGCGGTCCCTCCCCCTCCTAATTCCGCTTCCCCCTTCGTAATGCACTTTTACATTCGCTTCTCTCAACCGTTAACGTACGAGAAGCCGGTGTACCAGACTACAATGTACTGTTCGATTAGATAAGAGTTGGATAGATTTTGGCGGCTGCTTTAAATCCCTGTCACACTAAGTTTTCCTACCATCACTTCAAATGGTTGTACAACTAAAGTTGGATGGTACTGACGTCACTAAAACGCCACAATGGCAGCAAAAATGTGTTGGAGACAGGTTGTGGATTTCGGGTTCCTCCAATATCCTATACGTGAATTGGATGTTGTATGACTTAGCCAATCACAATCACGCTCTTTGCAAACTAAAATATCGTAACCTCAATTCCTGCACCATGGTGAGTTGAGACGAATATATTACTGTGGTTTTAAAATAATGAAAAAACAATTCAATGTAATGTAAATTGGTTGACGAGTTGCAGCTCTGTTTATTTAAAATAATATGACACTATTATTTGAAATGTAGGCCTACTGAGTTTGCCTACAAATTAAAAATATAGAAAATTATGTACGCTATTGCAAACGTTTTAAAGATGCCTGCGATTTGTTGCTAATAGGCTATTCCAAAACCCAGTCAATTGTACCAAAATAATTATTCAGAATATTATACGAAAATCATACTTATTGTTATTTCTGGAAGTTTTCCTGTTAATAATTTTATTTTGCATGATTTACTTGCAGAATGTTCTTAAATTTAAATAAATTGTACCATAATTTAGCATGTATTCTAAAACACAACCAAACATACAGGTTACGTAAACGAGCCCTAACAAAATTTGACTGTGTGACATGTCTTCAAACGTATTTTATAGTAACCGACCAACTTTATTTGTCGGAAAAATTTGATGGTCACATTTCATGAAATATTCGTCTTCCAACTTTATTGTCAAATATAGTTGGGAGCAACAATTTGACAGTGTGGCAGGGCCTTTATAGCCAGGGCCTATATAGCCAGGGTTTTGAGTGCGGGTGAATATGACGAAAGTTGCAAGGATGTAATAGCAGTAGATGCCGGGTACGCGAAGAAGTGCCTCCGGAAAATCCGTCTGTCAACTGTAGGAAATATTTGTCTGCTGGACCAGCTGCAACTTGACTGGCCAGCAATTCTCAACCAGAATGGAATCATCAGAAGAGAAAATAAGATTGGTCAGATTGATGGTAGGGATGCAGAAGGGGTGAACAGGGAAGCCTTGATACACAAGCTCAAACGAAAGTATCAACCTGTGTTTAAAGAGCAGGCCGGAGTCATCAAGGGATGCAGTCCCGGTATTTTGCAAAGCTTGGAAGGTGCCATATGCAATGAAAGAAGTGGTGGAGGAAGAAATTGATCAGCTGGTGAAGAAGGGTGCCGTGTATCCAGTGTCCAGTCTGGCAGCGAAGAAGTTCTGTGGTGATTGAAGCCACGTCTTGTGTGCGTATCATCACGATGACTTGGCGTTTCAATGTAGTCTACTTATTGTAAAATGTGTTCGAAATGGAAGGCGCGGCGAAGTGAAATGTTCCTGCAATATTTTGTTCTAGTCATTGCAGAGGCGTCATTTACGGGGGTGTGGCAAATGAATCCCCCCTGGATTTAAAATTTTAAGTCTATAAAATATATATTTTGTATTTTGTTATTTAAATAATGCTAACTTAATAACATAAAACTTCAGTTTTATTATTAAAGTTTCTAATTTATAGATGCTTAATTAATAAAAAGGATGCAACAAGGTCACTGTCGCCGAAAAAAAAATCTTGCCCCCTCCCCCCAAGAAAAACCTGAAATGACGCCCCATGAGTCATTGTCGTTCATGTTCCCAGTGGTCATGGTCGTCACAGAAAGAGCCGCTAGGACGCGCGCGAGAGAGAGACAGAAATTCATAGGAGCCATTTTCTCGACGGTGGTCATTTTATTATTATTATTATTATTATTATTATTATTATTATTATTATTATTATTTTCTGTGCGTAGTTTTCAAGAACCGCTAAAAAACACCAATTTACCAGAGTATGGAAAATGAGTTAGAGGCAACACTTCCGCGTTAGATGATTGATCATATTTGTAAAACTGTTCTTAGAAGATGAATAGAATGCGGAAGTAAAATACAGTTCGGCAGTAGAGCCGATGTTACTAACTTAAAGAAATTATAGAGTTATTCGGACCTTAGCGTTTTTTTATGTTATTTTTATTCATATGAGGCACGAAAAAGGAATACGTCGTTCTAATATGTACGTCAAACACCTCTTCGCCTCTAGGCGCAGAGTTTTCGTAGAAAGTGTTTTTCAATATGACTTCAAGCGATGTCCCTGTTAATTTATTTGTGATAAGTATGAGTTAAAGTTCAGTGCAGATTTATACCATTACTAGCAGTGCGCGCGCGGCTTTGCTCGCGTGTATTGCTCAGAGCAGATACCTCTTTGTACACCAGATAGGTAGGTGAGTCATCAAGCGTTAGAATGACTGCAGCGGGATAAGTAGCTATAGCTGTCCACGCGGAAAGCAGTCTGAAGTTTGTCCCTGCCACTAACAGCGACTTCGCCCGGTCCTTATAGTCACAGCAAAGTTGACGTTGTGGGGTAGTTACAGACTGTTAAAGGGTGATCGAATGAAATACGTAGTTTACGTGGTGTTAAGACTGATTTCCCTCGAGCACAACCATTGGTCAATAACTTATTTGTTTTTCAAAACTTTCACTTTAAGTTAAGTGGCATTAAGGAGATAATGTTTCGCTGAAATAAAATGGTATTTGATGCCCCAACTTTGAGGTTAGTGAGATTGTATATGTGGACTGATGCTGTCGAGGAACTTCAGTATATAATAGACTGCATAATCAATTTTCTTCACTTTTGAACTTAATCCATATTGCACTAATTTTATATTCCTTGCAATTTTTGTGTGGCAGACTTGCACATTTCCGTAGCCTTTAAAGGAATTTGACCCTAGAGCCTCCCCAACAATAGACCGAAGCTACAAACAACTGCTCGATATAACGTCGAAATTATTCACGAAAACTACTTTTAAAAATAAAATATTAATTTCCTGGGTTCATAGAGGTTGTACAACACCGCGTCTCGATAGAACTGCGGAATGAAACTCCTGAATAATTTATTTCTCGCTGGTCGTACTTGCTTTTCGGATCGTCTGTCTTGGAGGGCACAAACTAAGTTTTCTTCATAATTAAGTTATCTTATAAAATAAAAAAAATTTGGAATAATTTTTTAGGTACTTACGTAAGCATCGTTCTGTCGCGAACACCACCTCATTATCTCTATCGGTTAGATAGGTATTTTCACCTGATAGAAAACCCCTTTAGTTGTTGAATTTCTAAAAATCTTAATTTTACACAAATGTTTGTTTAAGCAGCCAAGTGAAGTTAACATCACTACGATAGCTTATTCAGTCAAGGCAAAATCGATCTTTCATAAAAATCACATGTCATCCTTGTACACTGTACAGTACTGACAGTTTAAATTTTGAAAAATCTTAAAACCTCTTTGCGGCCATTTACCTAATCATCATCCTGAAGCAAATTATAAACTGAATATCTCGATGGGTTCGATATATATCGAAGCTTTATCTAAAACGTATTCCTGGTCTTTTCACCTCTTAAGAGGCTGAAGTTCGAAAAACTCTTGAATCACATTTTAGACTACTTAACTGGTGTCTCTTGAAAGTGAAAAACACGACAATAGCCTACTATGTTCAAGATATACAGAAAATTAATTAAAAACACATTTCATCACTTTTCATGCCTTTTCATCTCCTTAGGTGCGGAATTTCGAAAATTCGTGAAATAATTTTTCAGGTTTTGAGTAAGCATCAATCTTAAACAAAATTCACGCCGCTATATAAAAGATCAATGTGGTCGATATACACACATTTTGTCTTTTTTTATGTTTGCCTCTTTGGAATTTAATTAAGACAATATGTATTTAAATCTGAAGCAAAGAGCACTTTGATATCTCAGTTCGTTCGATAGATATAGAGGAATAATCGAAAACACATTTAATATGTTTTTACCCCCTTAATTATCAAATTTCAAAACGTCTTGGAGTCTGGTCATATTCATTTGTATACGTAACCAATTGAAGTTAAAATCACGACGATAGTCAGTTGTGTTTCAGTGATATAGACGATTAATAAGAAACATATTTTGCCCCATTTTACTGCTTGGGGGCCGAATTAAAAAAAAAAAAAAAACTAAAACTGCTCTTTGGGTATATACGTAAGCAATGTTTTGAAGTGAAAACCAACTCTCTATCCCGAAGGATTCGATAGGTATATTATATAATTAATCGGAAACACACTTAACGTATTTCAACTCCCTTAAATGTTGAATTTCGAAAATTCCTTAAATTGGCTAATGTTAATTTTTACGTGAAAGATCAATGTTAAAAGTTTGACACAGGGAAAATTTCTGCCGCTTGAGCGCTGGTATCGGTATGGGGTGCAAACTGACTAATTACAGAGCTTTCCTGAATTTTAAGTTACATAGATTTTATAATTTAAAACGCGAAATTGATTAATTTTCGCTTAAAAATTAAGTTAATTTGTTTCTGTCATTTCGAAACCTATTTAAATTTAATTTTACTATAGTTTTGTGTTTTTCTGGTCCCTTAGCGATAGCAGCGAAATTAGCGGCAGAAAATTTCCCTCTGCCAACTCTCCCATAATAAAACACGTTTTCTTTCTAACCTGTAGTACAATTAACCTTAGTGGAGGGCATAAAAAGGGTATACTCGCATGTAGCGCTCATTGAATGGTATCCCTACGCAGAAATACCACACGCACATTGAGTACTTTTCGAATATACTTCTGTCAGCCGAAGCTCTTGCGCCACCGCTTGATGAACATGGCAGGTGGCCACTTTTCTCTAAAGTTGGCAATTACGTGGAGCCTACTGCGGGTATCTTCGGCAAAACTCAACTGAAATATGCTGCTCCGTTTTTTTTAATCGAGCTGTAAGTCTGTTATGTTGGTTGCGGCGATCTGTCTACTAGAGTTGCCACAATTACATTATACCTTTATACGACCCCGAAGTTCAAATAACTCGCCGTGTATAGAAAATGGTTGGTGGATAGGTAATAGTTTCTACGTCACACTGTAATGTCATGACGGTATTGCTCTTATATTTTTCTTTAACAATACCAACACTCAAGAATTTGCCAATGCCTTTAGGAACGGTCCATGGTTAGCAGGAGACGCAATATTGTCGAAATGTCGGAAGGAATTAAAATTATCATATGGAAATTTTAAATTGGAAAAACTCATAAATTTTACTAGAATCGTAAAAAAAAAAAAAAAAAACATTAACATTCACAGAACATTCAAATAATGCTTCCCTCACGACATACCACGCCAAATACAGTAGTAGCCTACCTAATACAGAATGACAATTGCTTGTATACTAGTAAAATAATTTGAAGAAATATAATAAAAAGTAATTTATTGTTAATTCACGCTTGCTTCCATATCACACGCATCTGGCGGACTTCGGTTGACTTCTGTTCAAGTCGGCCGTTATCGGGCCATACGGCCGGTGGACTGCTGTAAAAGTCGGCCATTATCGGGC
>PNEQ01051785.1:36602-59263 GCA_003012365.1 Medauroidea extradentata
TCGGGCCATACGGCCGGTGGACTGCTGTAGAAGTCGGCCATTATCGGGCCATACGGCCGGTGGACTGCTGTAGAAGTCGGTCATTATCGGGCCATACGGCCGGTGGACTGCTGTAGAAGTCGGCCATTATCGGGCCATACGGCCGGTGGACTGCTGTAGAAGTCGGCCATTATCGGGCCATACGGCCGGTGGACTGCTGTAGAAGTCGACCTGACACAGTACCTTCTCGCCAGTGGACTGCTGTAGAAGTCGGCCATTATCGGGCCATACGGCCAGTGGACTGCTGTAGTAGTCCGGCATATTTCCACCGTATTCCGGAGGACCCGGGTTAGATTCTCGGCTCCGGCCAATTAGTTTCCCGAAATCGTTGCAGGCTGGTGCTTTGGGTAGTTCCTTGACAAAGGCCAGGGCAGGTTTACCTTGCAGATCTTGCCCTTGTGTACTACAGTTGTGTGTAACCTGTAATGGACCTCGCAGTCGACGTCCAATAAAGATAATTATTCAAATAAAAAATTTTAATATGTCACATTGTGAATTGGACTAAAAAATATAAAATAATCCCTCCCATGAAAATACTTGTAATATTGTACATGAAAAACACGTGGCACATGCTATACATAGTTGATGCATGGATAGTTCACTTACGTCACTGTAAATTATATGAATTGTTGTGTGAGTTTTCTCCTTCTACTAAACGATTTTCCGTACATTTTTAGAACTCACAGTATTACCTACTGAACTAATGCTCAAACCGCGGAAAACAAGAGAAGTAAAGTTCAATTTTTCTTAGATTTTTTCTTCCTATTTCCACCTCCCTTTCTCCATCCCGTACCGGTTTCTTTTTTGTCAAGTTTAGTCTGAGGTTATTTTGAGAGCTCTTCTGCTTTAGAAGCTAACTCCGTGTCGGCCATGTGTACATCCTTTAAATGATTGGATTGCGAATACTTAATATCGTCATTTTTACACTCTTCGTTTAAACTGTTTATTCCTTTGTCACGTCTTAAGCGGTTTTCACAATACAGCGGCGCATTACGCCCGACACTTGCCGCAAGCGACGAATTCCTGCCGTGTGTTCATAATAGAGCCACAGAATATTTAGGAATACAGAAGTGAAATAGTCGGCAGGAAGGCGAACTCAGTCACACACGCCAGCAAAATGGCTTCCCTGGCCATCAACATGGCGGAAACACCTACTGCCAATCAGCGTGAGGCAGCTGCTCTGCTAGTCGGCAGCCAGGCCAATAGGAAACCTGTAGTAACATGCAGGAGCCAAACAGACACGGGGCTGGAGTCTACAGCCTCAGGCAGCCAATAAGCGACCAAGTTCGCCTATATCAAACGAGCCGCCACGTCATTTCACGTCTGTATTACTATTTAGTCTGTGATAGAACGTTGAAATATCGCCGGCCGCTGGTTCCACGAACTTGTGCTGCCATCGTTTAATTAGAGGAATAACTTAGTAACTGTAACGTTTTTTTGAAGAAGCATGAACGGAAAATAAAGAAATGATAAGTATGTTTATGCTCGCATCAATTTAAATAAGTAAATATCAAATGGGCAGTAGAGGTTAAAATTTCTACTGAAAAATAAAGTAATACGGATATATTACTTTCTTTTCGATGAACTTACATAATAGATTACATTAATTTACACAAATACCGGTATTTAATATAATTTTTTTAGTATAAAATTTATTTTTAACTTTGTTGTAGCCTTAAAAAATTGTTGCACGACTGTTGAAATGTTATCAGCTGTTCTTCTTTGTATTCGTCGTCAGTGATGAGCTTCAAATACAATGTCTGCCGCTCGTGCAATGTTCTCTTCGCCTGTCGCTAACATCAAGGCTCTGATTGGCTGACGCTCGTCGCTCTATTGTGAAAACCGCATTACCTGTGGCGTGTGGTGACTGTGTTGCAAGTACTTTATTTCTTCGTGTAAATGCCAACCTCTCAGACGTAGTTGCGCAGCGAACGTCAAACTATGCGTATAATGTGTGCCTTGCAGCTAACTTATGAGTGGCCGCATTGCTTTATGTTCGACTCAGTTGTACGGTTGTTACTACTGGTTCCTGTTTCGTGCGCGGAGACTGTACAGTACTGTGCAAACACCACCTTACCTTACACCTGCTCACCATAAGCCACTGCGCCTTAGGTACTACATCTGTTGCATACACCTCACAGTTTCCGTTTTAAGTCTTACAAGTATTTTAATAGGGGAAATTATTTTATACTGTTTAGTCCATTTTAAAAACTTAGTGTATTAAAAATGGGGTTTATTTAAATTAGTTTCTGCTTCTTAGTCTTGCGTGTGTGAAATTTCGTAATTGATTTTAATAAAGCAAACTTTGTATCGACCACACAGAAGGCAAGAAAGAAAGTTTATATTACGTATGGTCATCCAGTTCTTGTCTGTGTTTAAAGTGAGTGAAGAGTTTTTGGGTGTTGGACCCGTAAAATTACATTTTTTATATTTGTGCCAAACACTGTTCAGCTTTTGCACATCAGATACCACGTAATTCCCCAAATAAAAAAATTAGGCCCCATAGTTTTTACATAATCACTTATCAAAGTCACAAAATGGCCATTGCGGTGTAGCCAAAATAAAAAAAAAAAGTAATTAACTAATAAATTCAAAATTACAGGAACTGAAAGTCAGTATATCAATGCATTTTATGACATGTTTGACAAAAGTTAGTTTTAAAAATTTCAGTAGTAGCTAAAAGTCAAAGTTATGCAAAAATGTACTCATTTTCATCAATTTTTAAAAAATATAAAAATGTATCGCTTTATGTTTACAAAAGTGTCTTGAAGTAGCTCACATCATTAAATATCAATATGAATTTTATTGTTTCTGCAAGTTAATTGTTTTTTTATTTTGGCTACACCGCAACTGCCATTTTGTGACTCTGATAGGTGATTATGCTAAAACTATGGGACCTAATTTTCTTTTTTATTTGGGGAAATGACATGTCATCTGTTGTGTAAAAGTTGAACAGTGTTTGGCACAAATATTAATTTCGAATTTTAACGGGTCCAACGTCCTTAACGTCTAGGTCTTTAGCGCTGGTGAGGGGAGACGTGATGTGAGTATTGAGCGGCACCGAAATGAGGGGGCGGGGGAAACGGGAGATCCTCGAGAAAACCCGCCGACCAACGCATGGTCCGGCATAATTCCTGACCCCACCGGGAATCGAACCCGGATCGCCTTGGTGGGAGACGAGTGATTTGACCACTCGGCCACCGCCTCCTTCCTTTATATTTAAAGTTTCAAGTCTCTAGCTCGTCAGGAAGTTGTTTGAAATCGATTACAAACATACAAGAAAGCGAGTTAATAAAAACTCGTAAAATACGCGCTAATTTTCAACACTGCTGTGAAATTCTGGTACACGCTCCCGGAGAAGAAGGCCGCGTTCCATTTGCTGCTGGCTGCAGCTGAGATTACTGACGAGCGTTCCTTTAGCAGCTGAGGCTGCTAACCTGTAACTTAGTAATGGCAAAATGGTGTCTAGGTTGGAAACTAAATATCGTGTCACTTCCTGCTGAGAATCTACTGGCTTGCAGGTGAGGCACTGTTAGTAAAAGCAGGCATAAATACGGTGGAAGTATATGATGAACTTAACCATTAAATTATAATGTTGATTTATGTCGAGAAGACCCAGGTTAGTGCAAGAACGAATTATGTGTTCGTTTTATCACTAGAGGTACGTCAATTTCGCGGATTTATCTGGCAGCAGCCTAGACTTGTCAGTCCTAAACACCCACTGGCCACAATATTTTATCTATTGGCTTATAACCGTACAAGCAGGTAGCAAGCGATAGCACTTCGCGTCATTTCCTTATTTACTACTGGCTTGCAGTAGTCAAACGCGTTTCATAACAGCCACCAGTCACAGACATGACAATGAAGTATACATAATTGGCGTTCAACCTGACCTGGAATGTATCTGCGAAATTTACGTACCTCTATTTATCACCTTCACAAATTGTAAATTTTTTAAATATCGTTCGTTGCCGTGTACAATTTTTTTTCTTGCTGTATGTTTGCTATTGTGTTGAAAATGTGTGATTTGTAAAAGAAAGTTTATTGCTAGTTCAGAAATTATTGTTATTCTAATGCAAGCATTTGTGTAGTGTATGATAAAGGATTTTAGCATGTTATATGCAGACGCCATTATTCCTATTGACAACTTTACTGATAAGTAAAGACGGGAAGAATTCTCGGGTTCACTGACCGGTAGGCTAGCCTTAAAGTATATCTGTGATCTCATGCAGACAACAGTTTCTCATTGGCTAATCTCTTGACACAATGTTGCCTACTATTTGACTGAACCTGCACTTAGTTGATTCATTACAACTGACTGGTTGTCTTCCAGGAGGTGTGAAATAAGTTTTGGACCAATTATAAATGTGACACGAACTTGAATTTGTTTGGAGTCTAACCTGTGCCCAAAAGAAAGTGCGAATTTTTCAGGTCCCTAGTGATAAGTATAGCTGTAAGTTTGCCGCGAAATAATTTTTTGCACTATTTTATCTCAGTGCTGTATGTGCACTGCACGGACAGCTCTCCTTCATGGTTAGAGCCCACGATTTTTGGTGGAAAGAATTCTGCAACAGTTAGTTTCAATGCCTTACGTGCACATCTGCAGGTCTGCTTCTTGATTATTGGCAGAATGTATAATTGCACAACGTGGCTCATTTGACTTGTTACTGCGACACCACACGCCTGTAATTTGCGGGTAAAACCCCGAGACGCTGAGAATTTAAAACAGTCAATCACTGACCACGAAGCAGAGCTGCATGTGTGCACACAAGGTATTGAAACTAATTGTTGCAGAATTCTTTTCACCAAAAATCGTGGCCTCTATTCATGGTTACTGACAGGGTGTCTTTGTTCAGGCACGTATTTCAATTGACAGCTTAGCATCAATCAGAATAAGGTTATTATGACACCATAGGTCTGTGATTTGCCGGTAAAACCCCTGAGACTTGTGAGAATTAAAACATCAAATCACCAACCACGAAGCACAGCTGCAGATGTGTACGTAAGGACATTGAAACCAAATAGTACAAAAATCTTTTCAAGCGGTCTATGTGATTTCAACTACTGAGATGGCCGAGTGTAAGATGGAGTTCCTTGGTTGAAGAGACATAAGCACAGGACACAAAACTGGAGATAGTGGTTTATGGCGGGAAAACTTGACTGTTTGCTGGGTTTCAACGCACGTTCAGCTTACCATAAGGTTACTGGCTATCGCTTGTACTTGAAGCCGTTGCCCTATTTGACCGAGCCAATAAGAATCCGGTTGTTGTAATATTTGGTGCCTGTTATTGGTCTGCAGACAGCTACGTTGTGTCAGACGTACATCGCCCAATCAAATGTGTTTGCAATTAACTCCTGAGTTTTCAAGGTTATG
The DNA here is from genome assembly GCA_003012365.1 of Medauroidea extradentata. Lineage (NCBI taxonomy): Eukaryota > Metazoa > Arthropoda > Insecta > Phasmatodea > Phasmatidae > Medauroidea > Medauroidea extradentata. The sequence goes on from PNEQ01051785.1 coordinate 42,016, forward strand.
TTGGCACAACAAATTTTCGCGGTATACCATCATCTCTACACATAACTTAACAGTGGAAACTGTGCACGACCAGAAGAAACCTCGTGCAAAATTACTTCATAGATGAATTGTGACTGTAATGTATGGACAACGGAATTTTTTCAATGAATCTAAAATGTTCGTTGCTGTGTAGAATACAACCGCAGGCCATTTAAACATGTTTGAAGTGGAGTCGTATTTGGAGATAATAGGAAATATAGAAACATAGACCCGATCAAGCGCACTGTGTAAAACTTTATTTACAATATAAAAATAGTTTTTAACATTTAACATTATTTAGTATAGCTTTGTGTTGTTTTTGTGCGTCTTGGAGGTTAAACCAACATGGCGGACATTCAGTAAATCCCTTGCTGTGATTGGTTGTTGCCCTATTCGGTCCGCAGAAGAACTGAAATATTGTCATTTCCTGTGTCAACATCTCTATACACACGCCCACTTCTGAGCAGCTGTGAATCAGTAGGTAAGAAAACGTGGAGGTTAGTTCTTGCGGAACGACCTATGTTCTATGCTTATGGCTATATTAGTAATTGTGAACCCAGTAAGCGACGGAAGATATTCTTTAAAAGGGAGGGGGGTCCAGGGGGTCTCCCCTAGGAAAATTTGGATTTTAGTGTGCAAATTGGTGCTAATTTAAGTGGTTTTTTTTAGTCTAAATATTGAATATACAACTGGCAGACATTTTAATATTTTTAAATATTAAATCTCAGGGTGGATACAAATGCCTATAATGTTCCTCCCCATTGTTCTAGGGGAGGAGCAGTGTTCTCCTGCCCCCTTCCTTTTCGCTACCACTAGTGAGCCTACCTTACGGTCGTCGTTTACTGACCAGTAATTTTTTTAGCAGCAAATGGAATGCGGTTGAAGTCAGGCAGACACCAGCGCGCCCTATCAGCGAGGAAGGAAGACGAGAGTGGGAGAGGGGCAAGGGGCAGCTATCGGGCAGGCCGGAAGTGCACATAACGGGGTCCCATTGTCCCCCCTCTCCCCTCTGGGGGCCACACATACATCACCCTCCCCTCCCTCCCGGTACGACCACTTGCCACAGAATGAAGCGCAATGAATGGCGCAGTTGGCTTCCGTCGACAACTGGACACTGGCCCAGCATTTTGACTGCTTGCGTCGTGTCAGTAATATTAGTAGGGAAATATGTGGCCCCTTGCTTAAGATATGGTGGAAAATCGTTAGAATCTCTTCTGCCAGCGTATTCACCAAACCAGTGTTGTAAGAGAGGGCCTCATGGCCCTAAGCTTGCCAGCTTAAATAAAACATAAATAAATAAAATAGACTGTTCACAATACAGCGAGCACTGCTTTGATTTTTCTTTCGGCCATTTTGCAATTATCTTTAATATGTTTTACCTGAAATCTTACCTGGGACAAAAAAAACAATGTAACTATTCCCCCAAATCTCAAAATTTAACATATTTGGCCCAAATAAAATACAGTTTTAGGAGATTAAAAGTGTTGGGGAGTGCTTAGTTGAAAGTGAGTAGACTATAGGTAGGGCCGTGAACTTTTCGCGAAACGAATGTTGCCCCAGTTTGTTTCCATGCATTACGTGCACCTCTGCAGCTCTGCTTCTAGGCTATTGGCATCGTATCTCTGTGAAGCGATGTCTCTCATTGAACGTGCCAATCATAATAAGGTTCCTGCAACAGCACACGTATGTAATTTGCGAGTAGAAGCCCAATACACGTAACAGTTATAAGATGTGATCACTGGCCATGAAGCAGAACTGCAGATGCGTATGTAAGGTACTGAAACCTATTGAGGCACAAGTATTTTCGCGAAAAGTTCATGGTCCTAACAATAACATCCTACGCCTTGTATGACTGCACGGCGGTTGTGTGGCGCGATCTAGCTGTTTACAGAAGAATCACAGACGTTCAATCGTAGTGCTTCGGATTTATCATTGGCCCAGTCAAATAGGGACTCGCCAGTAACGAAATAAAAGCGTCAGAAATGAATACATTACATAGAAGCGTATCAAACGGACATTTTTTTAATACATTGAAATCCGTATAGTCTGTTCATTATTTAAACTACTATGTTCATATTAACAAGTGGCGGGAATATACAGATTAGCAGAAAATAAAAAAAAATAAGCTTAGTCGCAAATGTGCTGAATTTATCCTAGGGGCGTGTTCTCTCATTTTTTTTGCAGACTCTTATACTGCCGTCATACGAGGCAGTTAATGCGTAATTATCTTTACAAGAATTCGAATTATGTAATTACAATTGGTGGCGTGACAGTCGTTCAAAAGTCTCGTGACTCTCTTTATGGAAAGATCTTGTCGCTGTGTGTTGTTACGAGTCAAAGCGCAACGATCCTCCTACGGGAACAAATTCGATTCAGTGTAACTGAGAAGGATACAGAATTACATTATTTTGTATTCCCTAAAATATGCAAAACGTTTCGTATATTATAGCTCTGTGTATACAGGTGTGAGTCTGGGGGAAAGGTACATGCTTTGAGGAGTGATAGTACTGGTTATTCTGAACAAAATATTTCTAATAAACATATGCCCATTTCTTAACCGTTTCAGAGAAACCGAATGAAAACAACAAGGAACGGGAAATGTGCAGGTGACGGTAAATCACGATACTGTTATCGTATGTTTTGTTTAATTGTGTACATTTCCTCACAAAACATGTTCAAACACTCCACAACTAACTTCAGTGCATTTTGCTGCTCTGATAAGACAGCTGCTGTGTTGCTGATCTGAGCTCATTACTACATTGCTTTACTTGAGTACAAGCATGGTAAATCGAGCGAGAAGTTCCTCTCCTGTGTCCACCCTGCGCGCGTAGACTTCGCTTTTAAGGGGGCGTGGTACATAATTCAACGCTAAAAGCATTAATCTATAACTGTAGGTTTCTTGAAGCGAATTTGCAAAAATTAAACAATGGCAATCCTAGATAGTAGTTTTAGCCAACGTTTTAAACAAAATTGTTTCCAGTGTTACGAATTTCTGAGGCACAATCTCCGACGCCGTAACCTCGTGGATTTAACTGCGGCGCAAGAGATCACGCGTAATGAATGAGTCATTTTGGATAAATATTTACTAATATAGTTGGCAAATATTATTATCTAGGATTGTCATTGAGTATTTGATCCATATTGGCTTCGAAAAAAGCGTAGGAATCAATTGATATATTCAGCGTTTATTTATCTACCACGCACTCTTAAGTCAACCCCACACACAGTAATCCAATGGGGTAAGATGAGGTGACCTCGGTGGCCAAGCAATGACTCCATGGCGAACGATCTAACGCCATACGTTTCGTTGAGGTACTGTGTCACTGGCCGTACAGAATGTGCAGGAGCTCCGTCTTGCTGAAAGTACATACGAGCTCTTGTTGTGAAGACCTGTGGCATTTTTGACTACACTGAACTGTATTCACTGTACACGTAACAACACTGTAGTTCCCAATACTAGGACAAGCACTGTAGTACTGAGACTGAGGTAAACAACTGCACCATGCTTAGAGCGCCACCGTGTGGAAATGTACAAAATTACACACAACATAAGATAACAGTAGCGTGATTTCTAGGGACCCCTGTTTTTCGCGAAAAGAAATTTGCCCCAGTTTGTTTCAGTGCCTTACGTGCACATCTGCAATTATGCTTCATGGTTATTGGCAGCGTGTCTGTATGAAGAGCCGTATCTTATTTGACTGAGTGAATTACAATAACGTCCCTGCAACACCATAAGTCTGTGATTTGCCGGTAGAATCCCAAGGCTCGCGAGAGTTAAAATACCCAATCACTGATCACTAGACACATGCAAAATTCGCGTTATCATTTGGTAGCAGATTAAACTTCACTTTCCCATACATTACAGAGCATAACCTGCGATTCAATTGGCCACGAAATTTTATGTGTTGCCATTTACGTGTATTACGTCTTTACAGAGATTGGCCTGTCTACCGTGTAAGCATTCTCCGCGGCAAGTCACGATAATATCGGCCAGCGGGAGACGTCGAACGAGCCTACAGTCACTTGGAGTCTAGTCAGCTGTCAGAAAATAACGCGAATTTTGCATGTCTCTACTGATCACGAAGCAGAACTATAGATGTGCACGTAAGACAACGAAACAAAGTGTGGCAAGATTCTTTTCGCGAAAAACAGGGGTCCCTAGTGATTTCCCGTCACCTACACTTATCCCGTTCCTTGTTTTCATTCGGTTTCTCTGAAACGGTTAAGAAAACGGCATATGTTTGTTAGAAACACTTTGTTCAGAATCACCAGTACTATCACTCCTCAAAGCATGTACCTTTCCTCCCGACTCATCCTGTGTAAACTTTGACTGCCGCCGCAAATAAGTTTAATGCAGTATGCGTGCTGCTACCTCTTGGCGGAGATGTGCACTAATACAGAAGCGAGTGTTTTTAAGCGTTAGTTTACCTGGCGCGTGAGCCGTTCTGTACCGTGGCACGGAAAGTATTATTTCTTGTGTAACTACTGAAAATGTCTCCAATGCGTTTATGTTGCGAAAAGAAGACACACTTCAAACTGTGTCCCTATGACTTTAAAAATACCGTCCGCTAATTATTAACATGATTACCAAGCTCCTCAAAAGTGCTAAAAATTACTCTATATCATGTTGCTATGGCTGAAAAAATATCAACCGTAATATAAAACAAGTTCATAGAAACCTGCATTGGACTTTACCACATACTTTCTACCAGGGTCATCGCTGGAAGTCCCCTTGAAAAATACGTTCTACGAAATCACTGCACGCCAGTTTAGGCATTTGCGCTTAGAGGTGGCGAGTAGAGACACTGGGAAATCGCGGGAAAAGCTGACTGTTCGCTAGGCTCCAACATACCACTGAAGATTTTGTATCGGTATTGGCTGTTTATTTGAAACATTGTATCTTTCTTCAACAGGCCCAGTTAGAACTGTACAGGTTTAATACAGAGCATATCTGATTTGCCCCAAAACTAGTCACACATGTCACGATTAATATAGTACAGTTTATTTGAGACTGTGTTAAATATTTTCGCGATTTTCCAGTGCCTCTAGCTTTGAGGTGTTTGACGGACGGGTTGTATTCGACATATCGCCTTTCCCGTTTCCGTGCCTCAAACATAAAAATTACGCTAGCGTACACTAACGAATCAAGTCGAAGTTATAACAATCAGAAATTTAAAAAGAAGCCAATATGCGTAGTAATTATTTCTAACAGAATTTAAGTAATTAGTACTTAAGAACCCGCTGTGAGGCTGAAAAATAATTTAGTGAGATGTGTGAAGGTTTTCAGAGCACAGGCTACAGTGTTGCCAAACATATTAATATTCTGGTAAAGAGAGGTGTTAGATAATACAATATAAAGGCAGTCACAAGTGACTATTTCAATCACTGTCGTTCTCGAAAACGTTTCACCACGTCACTATCTTTACTAAATGTAGAATAGACCCCTAGAACAGCCCGTATTCAGGGTTAGTTATACTACAGGTTGGGAAGGAAAATGGTTGAATTTCTTACGGATGAGTTTGACAAGGGTACATTTCCACCGCTAATTGAGCTGGTATCAGTAAATGGTCATCATTATGCTGGCTATTATTGAAAGAACGGATAATTATGGATAGTGTTAAGCATGAACAAAGTGCCAATTGTACAAAATATTTTTCTGCTCTGAAACACTGTTGCAAAAAGTGTTTTAATCCTTTATCCTGTTGTCTTAAATATTGATTTTTTAGGGCAAAAATACTTTTGGTACAACCTTTTCAAATCAAAAAAAAAAAAAAAAAAAAAAAAAACGGGCTTTCGCATGTTTTACTGATAATTAGGGACCCGGTAGTTTTCGCGAAAAGACTTTTGCATCACTTTGTTTCAGTGCCTTACGTGCGCACCTGCATCTCTGCTATGTGGTCAGTGATTGGATGCCGTAACACCCAGCGTGTGGAGGTTAAACCCGCAAATCACAGACGTGATGTGTGACAGTTATCCATGTACTGATTGGCACAGTCAAATGAATAACGACTCTGCACAAAAATACACGAAGTTGAGCTACAGGTGTGCATGTAGGGCACTGAAACAAAGTGGGGCAAAAATCTTTTCGCGAAAACTACTGGGCCCTACAGATAACTAAAAATTGGCGCTTGGTCTGTTCTTGTATAATGCCGTCGAATTACCGTTGAACGAAGTTTTCTTCATAAGCGCCAACGTTAGGTTGATCCCTTTCCTGGCGTAACTAGCAGCGGGAAAAGTCCCTTGTCAAACTGTAATAATGACATTGAACGTCCTAACATGTAGTGGAATTAACATTATCACATATTGAACGGTTTTTTTGGACATATGACATAGCGAGCGAATGTTGCCGTGTTGCAGAATAACTCAATAATAAAATAAAAAACAAAAAAGAAGAAAAGTTAGTATTTGCTATTGTCAACAAACACATAACGTGCAGACAATTTGAGAAAGAAATGTATAGTCGCATCCCGAAATACGACACGAAAACAAGAATAATAAAAATAGAACAATAACTACACAAGTGTATTCCATAATTGTGATATTGTTATTCATTTGTTTGTATTATGCTGGGATTTTTTCTGTAACACTAGTCCGGCCATTAAGTAGTTTTACCAGGAAAGTTTAGCGAAAGTTTGTATATTTAGCATACTTACAGATTTTGAGGTGCTCTTTTCGATTCATTTTGACACCTTGTATCTTTGCAGCTGGCGCCGCCATTTTGAAAAAAAATGGCTCCGAAATAGTTTTTTTTTATGTATAATAATCTCGGTTTTGGTAATCTTTATAGGAAATGTGGTCGTGAACTAAATTGAAGCTCCCTACCAATTTTTCGATGAACTTAACCGTTTTGGCCTGAGAGCGATGTAAAAATCACACCACCACATAGTAATTAGTTAGTGAAAACTGAGTAAATATAATAAGGTGTACGAAGGTTTTCAGTGCACAGACCACAGTGTTGCCAAGCATATTGCGATCCTGGTAAAGAGAGGTGTTAGATAATACAATATAAAGACAGTCACGAGTGACTATCTTAATCGCTGTCGCTGTCGAAAGACAGTCTCAAGTGACGATCTTTACCAGGGGATCTATGCTCGACATCGTTCGGGTTCCTAGTCTATTCGAGACGAGTCGAGTGGCTGAACTCGCATGCGGCTCTGCGTATGCGAGAAATGGTATGCTGGAGACACGTGATCTAGTATTATTCACAGTCGAGCCGCCTGCCGTACTGCTCGGAATGGACTGTTGGTATGCTTGAACACCTCTGCCGCACTCGGAAAGTCTCTCGTATGCGAGTTTCTACTCGACTGGTAGTAGGCGGTCGGAGATATTCCGCATACGAGAAGTTGACAAAACATACGGTAGATAACACATTTTTCAGATGTGACTTTTGAAAATTCTCAAAAAATATCTAAATTGAAATACTTAGTAGCTTTGCTTTCATAACTAACTCTTTGATAAATCAAAATAGTTAATATTTTATTATTTCTGTTCACCTATGCGTGTTTACTGTGTTGAGATATTTGGGAAGTAACAGCAGATGTATGTGCGAGAATTTATCAATGTATTAGTCTTGTTGTAAACCCATCCTTGCTCTACGGAAAATAAATACACATACATTATTCATACAAGTCATGTTTTTTTTGGGTTGTGTAATCAATAAGAACAATTTCTTTCATTTGTCATAAAATTCATTATATATATATTTAAACTATTGCACAAAGCGCAAGATGGAAACAATTATTTTGAAGGTAATTCGTTGTTTGCGTAAGGGAGAATTTTGTAAGTAATAGTATATTAAAAGAGTCTCACGTGCGAACTTTATATATATATATATATATATATATATATATATATATATATATATACATATTATAAACGAACCAAAGTAGCTACTTGTATTTAAAGAACATCCTATATTAGCCCTGTGTTACTAACGGACATGAACATTCGCCCTATATCGTTGCCGAAAATAATTCAAAAATGTACAGTTCCTTGTGTTTCGCAAATTAAAACCATATTTACCAAAAATTAAAAAATTATCTTCAGGGATGGTTTCGTCAAAAAAAATAAATTATGAAAAATGTCTTAGCAAGCAGCTGTTCAAAGCGTTACAGTTAGCCACAACGAACGCATCATAAATGTCGCATAAACCGTTCCTCATTTGCAGTTTTTTTTTAATCCGTGGCTCTTATCATTGTAATAAATATATTTTTTGCATCGGGATTGCTTCTGTTGGTATTACGAGCGAGTCATTTCAATGGCCGCCGCTTCTCACTCAGTACACTAATTCCGTATACGAGCTCTTGAAAGTGGAGCATACCGTTTTCTGCCGTATTCGTTTTCACCATTCGACTCGAGTGACGTGCAAACACAAATATGGCAGTCGTCGAGATCCAAGTGTTCACTTCGACAGTTAGAGGTGTAGTTATGTGTGTTATTCGCAGTTTTTTGGAAAAAAATGTTCATAATAGAGCATTATTTTGCTCCAGAAATCGAATAACAGCAAAACTGTGATTAAATGTGTACGTCTTCACAACATAAAGTAACTAAGCGAAAAACAAGGAAAAAAACACGTTTCTTATATATCAAGCCATTTGCTGCTGTCGTGGAGAAGAAAGGAATGCCTAAGTGGTAAAACGCGTGCGATGTGTCGCACACGTATGACATGTTTTGTGTTCGAGACTTTGTTTGGCAATTTTTTTAAAAATTACTAGTCTTGTCCGTTTAGTTGAATTTAATCCTTTAAAACAATTTTGGCTCCATTTTAAATGTTTTTGGTCATATTATTACTGTCAATAAACGACCGAATTATATAAAACTACAGTTAATACGCCAGTTAAATTTAATTTTCTGTTCGCTGCAGTTCATTGAATTTTAAGTTAAATGATTCCTTTTAATTTCTCCTCATGCTATTTATTATCAGGGAAATTATGTCGAAAATAAATATTTGTTTTAAAAAATTGGCTCTGTTAGTATCAGATTTGATAACTACGAAGAAATTTGAAAGGAAACAACAGTTTGCGGATAGAAAAAAAAACATTTTTAACATGACATATTTACAATACGGGATATATGGTTGGAAATACGTCAGCTATAAATCAAGTTACTAAAGGAATAAGAGTCTTTATTTTTAAATAGACAACTGAGTTGTCCAATGACACTGTATTTTAATCAGATTTTGAGTTTATTGAAGTCTTATGTTGTGAATAAAATGGCAGTAATGTTAGGCTTAGCCCTTTGTATAGACGTGGTGTAAAGTTATACAATATTGAGGCGTTAAGGGGAAGTTAAACGAATATTTTAATTGTTTTAATAATTTATATATTCTTAAGAGATATGAAATATTTTACAAAAAAAAATACTGTGACTGTTCTTACTGTAATGAAAATTTTCTAGATTTTGCAGTTTTGTATAATGGCATGTCAAAGTCCAAATTTGCATAAAACAGTTTTTACTAGAAAAAAACATGTAACTTAACGAATGATAATTCACACTGAAGAACAGTGCCATCGGCTAGGCCAAGATATGAAAAAAAACAGCATTTAACTTTCTTTTGTTTTTATAAAAAACTAAACTTCAAATATTAAAAAAATTCCAATTTTCTCAAACTTTAAAAAATACAAAAATAATACGTAATGCAGTTCTTACACATATCTTGGCGTAGACCAAGACACTGTTATTCAGTGTGAATGGTTTCACTTCGGCAAGTCTGTTCTTTTTAATATTAATATAAAATTTCTGTATTAAATTTTCACTTTGGTATGCCATTACACAAAAACCTATGAAGCTAAAAAATTTTAATTACAGTAAAAATAGTTTAATTGTATGTCTACGAAATAACCATATACCGATCAAAAATAAAATATTAATAAAACAATAAAAAAAATTCGGTGAACTCGCCCCTTCAGAAGCTGTTTTTAACCTACTACATATCGTACTGCGCCGTACGTAGCTTTTATTATACAAGTCATCTTATATGTGTGAAGCCCCTCCGACATGGGAGATGTTTGCGAACAACAAACTCATCACTGAGATATATCACATTCAGGCATTTCTACTCACTTAAACACAAATAATTTAAATAAGTTCAAACCACAAGAGTAAACTATAATAAATTATAGGAAATGCACCAGCGCTGTCAGTGAACGCTCGTAAGTTCGAATTGTGTAACGGTATATTTGAAAGACTTAGGATCATTTAGTCTGAATAATGGTTCTCGAATATCAACGTGCCTTCTTAAGAATTTTTATGAATAAAATTTCATTAATAAATTCAAGTATATAATTAATCATACTCATAAATAAATAAACATTCAAATTTAATATGTGTGAAATTTATAACTCAAACCACAAAAACATATAATGAACTAACGACTTTGGATTTTCGAGATAGTCGACCTATAATCAAAATATTTTTAAACTTTAGAATAGTTAGGCCTGTACACATTTTGGAACAATGCATTTGCTGAACAAGCTGTGTGTTATTTGTAATAACGCATTTCCTTTACCCTAAGTTCAACAAATTACTAAGGTGTTCGTTTTAAAATGCATGTAAAACATAAGAATTAATAAAACTTACCTTTCGGAACAAATAAGACTAGTGTTACATAATATTCTGTAACTCAGATGCATCGACATTAGTGTGATTAACTAGGTTAATAAATATTTATCTTTTGGTGATGTACAAAATGCTTCAAGTAAAAGTTATCAGTACATGAATTTATTTATAAGTGCGATTTTTGAACTAACTTGGTTTAATGACTTACGTGCACACCTTCAGTTTTGCTTCGTGGTCAGTGATTGGATGTTAGTTACTCTCAGCGTTTGGCGTTATACCCGCTAATCACAGAAGTGTGGTGCGTCAGTAACCTTATTCTAATTGGTACAGTCAAATACGTGACACCTCTACACTAAGACACGCAGCCAATAAACACGAAGTAGAGCTACAGACATGCACGTAGGACATTGAAAGAGAGCAGCACAAATATCTTCAGCGAAAACTATCGGCCCTTATGTATAAATAATTACTTGAACTACGTACTTGGTAAGCTATTATATCCTTACTTTAGACGTTCCAAGACACTTGTTTTGGAAAAAATTTGGCGAGATTAAAAAGTTTTATATTTACATAATTATTAATTAACTCCAGGAAAGTGTAGTCAGTTTTATCTAAAATGTTTACCACAACGCTACAATCCACACAGTTTTAAAATGTGAAATCATTTTGACAAATCATTTGAAAAATGTTTTTATTTAAAATTACAATTAGTTGTACTGTTATTGACGTCAGGCTAACCTTAACTTACAATTTTATAATTTAAATTTCGGTATGCACTTAATTTTGTGCTTTGAAATTAAGAATTTTCTAAAATGAAATTCAAGATATTTAAATATTTTGTAAATATTTAATGTTAAATGTAATTACAACTTACCTAGCCCTGGAATCTTGCGCAAGTTTTCCTGCATGTTATGTATATTATACAAGCATTACCTTTATACCTTACCTAAATAAACTTTCAAACTAGGCCTTTATAACATTTTATTAATATTGATGACTAGCTTAAACATAAATCAGACTCACAACTGCTTGATAAACTAGTTTTCGTTATGTTGCATTGAATGAATTTTGGATTTAGTTTTTAATCCTTAAAATACAAAACTCTCTGAAAAGTAAAACAGCAATACGCAATATGATGTTGTGCACACAGTCGTATGCGAGACGGCCGTGGTACTCGGTTTGAACCGCTCGACTTCCATTCCGAACGCTCCAAGTCGACTCGAATGGTTCCAGCATATCAACACCGTGTTCCGTTCGGCTTCCTACTCGCATGCGACTGAAAACTCGAGCATAGATCCCCAGAGGAGAAGTTAGAGAACAGACCCCACGTTAGCTTAGGATGTGCTGCTTGCAGGCTTTATGACGTGTTCCTGTAGTGCATGTGCGTAATTGATGGGGGTTGCATACCTCTTGAGGTGTTTGTTTTAGAACACATGTTTGACATTTTGTCTTGACTTGGTGCACAGTGCTTCCTCACAAAACACTGAATACTTTTACTTTACAACTACACGTAATGTTTTAAGATAGAATTAGTTACAAATGCACAGTGAATAATGAGCTCTGCGACAACTTCGGGCATCCCTGCAGATTTTTCAGTTAGAAAATGTCTGACAACGAAAGTCACATCTAAAGGGCAGGAAACCCTTTTGAATATGGGGTTGAAATTATGCACTTTATTTGAATACTTTGAAACCCTGTGATATTCAGGATGGCAGCCCACATTTTACCATGTAGATAATACGGCAGGCCAAAAAGGGTGATGGCATGTTACAATGATTGATTTCTTCGGCATACCTACGAAAAATCCACTGTCGCATAGTTAATGACTCAGTCTGTATAAAATTACTGTTTTCTTGTGTGGGCTGAGCATTGACGTTTTGTTGCGCTCTTTCCGTTGTTCACAGATTATCTTGTTCTTGAGGGCTAGTTACAGCTAAAGGCATCAATTTAAAGACAAGTTTTCGTAAGCAATATTTGAAAACTAATAACAATGCAGTCGTATAGATAACAGTATTTTTCAACGTTACAAGTGAACGTTTTGCCCGAGTAGTGTATTTCTGATAAACTATTTGAAACGTTGAAATTTCATACGTTTCATTGCGACGCAAGCTATTGCTTAAAAAAATTGTCACTTAGGCGAAACAAACGCTTTATACATTTGAAAAAAAAAATGTATTTCCGTTTTCCCCCACTATCGTCCAAAAAAGTTTAGTTTTATTGTTTATTGTTGATCATGGCAGCTCAATTAGGCTGTGTGTGTTTAATCCGTTCGCACAGCTGATTATATATGTATCATTATATCATTAGGCAGGATTGTGACGCAGTACGTAAGAATAAATTATGGTTGACTATAGTTTAGGCTAGCAAAATCGTGGCTCGGAAACTAACATAGTTCTCATTAAATAAGCCAACTATTTGTCAAAATGGCAACTGAGCACCGATCGATCCGCATTATTATAACCAGTGGCGGCTCGTAGGTTGTTGCCAGGTAGGGCACAAGTTGCAGAAAACTGTATTGGTTGTGCGTTAGTTGTCGCTACAGCCACTGACTGACACGCTGATACGTAGGTGCCGCTTATTAGTCTGTATATATTTCATGGTCATTGGTATACGGCGGCGAGTACAGAAGAGTGTACAGTCATCGGCAACTTGTGCACTACCTGCCTACCCGCGGGTGAGAGGCTCAAAAGCGACGGAGCAGTAAGGTCGACTTTGAAGCGCGCCTCAAATGCCGCGTCGCCTCAACGAGCCAAGCGCTGAACTAGCGTGCAAGGTTCCCGCCGAACGGTTTTTACAATGTGACACTAAGCTGTGACCATATAATTTTATTGGTGGAAAGTCTGCAGCTAAGTTCAGTGCAGGTCGCAATCTGAGTTTCACATACACCCGGTTAGTACATTTGGAAGTACGGAAGTCTAAAAATGCCGTTTTTAGCCATGTTGGAGGGCTTAGAAACAGATTTTTTTAATGGGCCGTCTTAACAATGAGGTTCCGACCTTGTCTGGAGTTTTTCTTTTCGTACATTGGCACAATGTGCGCGCCGCACGTGGAATAGTTTCGTAGAAGAAACCTGTTTACGAACACACTGCAACGCATTTTAAGCGCGTGGTAGGCGGCCGCCTTAAGACTCCATTAAAGTTGACATATTGGATTATTTTATTTTTCGCTTTTATGAAATGCTGAGATGAAATGTGTGGGATTTGCGATTATAGCGCAAATTCTATTTTGCATTGCGCTACAACACGAGCTTGACAGTTTAAAACTTTGGCATGTATAAAGGCCACAATATTCTGGCATTTTTTAAATATTTTTAATTTGTTTTAATTGCAACCTGAATACACGTTAAAAGCATTGAATATTTTAGAGGTGACGTAGTTAGTGGCGGCGGATGAACGATGTATGTCGGCTTGCAATGCAGTCAGCCTGGCAATGTTATTGTTGACGTTTGGCGGAAGGATACATAGTTGGTGTGAAAAAAGATCGAAGCTAGAAACAGGGCTTCCATAAAGTATCAAGTTACCGTCCGGCTGGTATAATATAGCGCGGGAGTTACAGAGTGTTTGCCTAAGAGTATGCAGTTGTTGGTTCGTCGTCCTCGTGGCAATTTCAGTAACTGTGACCTAATCGCGAGAACGTCTAAAATCTCGCACGATAATGCGTAAGAGTACGTTCTCCAGAGGGTGTTCTTTAAATTAAGACACGGCCCGGCCTCTGTAATTCTGGGGCTTGACTGTTTTCGGGAAAAAAGGGGGGGGGGTGGATAGTCCCCCATAGCGCCACAACACGCGCGGCCGTGTTTCGTCGTGGCCGTCAGCTGTATTCCGCAGATAAGCCCGGCCGTGTTTCGTCTGAAGGTTTTTACGTGCGCGGGGGAGGGGCGGAGGCGCTGTTGCCGTGTCTCCGCGGGGGAATCCGGCGCGGTCGTTGACTCGGGCGCGGGGCGGCGTTGCCGTGTTTGCCCGCCCCGCTGCGCCTAGGAGCGTGCGCGCGCACGCCTACTTCTACTGCCGTCGAGATAGCTGCATACCGCGGCGAGGCGGCAGCCCTTCTCCTTCCCCCTCCATCCCTCCTGACCATACCCTTTCGCGCACTCACCCTCCCCCCTTCCACCTACATAGCGGTCTCCTTGCGTTCCTTCAACCCCCACTTCCTTTTAACACCAGCACGAAGCGCCATTCACGATTCCTCACCGCAAACGCTTCTGTGCTGTGAGAATCATCTCCCCCCTCCTCCTTTCTTCCCACAATTCCCTTGTGAATGTAACGTTAAATCTCCGCATCAGTCGCATTATTGCGTAATTTAATTTTTCGCTTTTTCTGAAATTCTGAGAAGAATAATATAACATTTGCTATTATAGCATGAATTTAAATTCTATTTACCTGTGCTACAGTACAGCCATGGCAGTTTGACTTTAAACGTACTGTATCTTTAGAACGGTTTTTTTTTCGTATTCATTATTTGCTCCTCTGATTGCGGCGTAAATAAATAGTCCAATTGTTATGTGTGTACTATAGCGCACTATAAATATAATTCCGCTCGAGTAGTACATTTCACATGTTTCTTCTCAGAATCTCAAAAAAAGCGAAAAATAAAACAATGCACTAGAACGAGTAGGTCAATGGTTTCAGTTTGGCAAAGGTCAATTCTGCCGTTACTTGCTCTGGTGTCAGTTCCGGATGGAAAAGTTTCGTGATCGTAAATAATATTTTACTATTATTTTGAAAGTAGAAATTTTATTAAAACAGTAATGAGTTTGTCCTTCCGTAAAAGTTTTTATGCTATAGGTAGAGACACTGGAAAATCGCGAAAATATTTAACATAGTCTGCAATAAACTGTAGTATCTCAATAGCAACACATGTGAACGGTTTTCTGGCAAATCACACACGTTCTGTGTTAAAACTGTAGAGTTATAATTGGGTCTGTTGAAAAGGGATACTGTGCTTCATGTAAACGATAGCCAATATAGGTGCAAAACCCTTCAGTGTTATACATAGCATGTTGGAGCATAGCAAACAATAAACTTTTCCCGCGATTTACCAGTGTCTCTAGCTATAGGTCGTTCGATATAAAATCAGCACTGAAAATGTAACCTTTGAAAAATATCATTAGTCGTTATTGCATATAATTAGATATGACTGTTTATCGCGTGAAAACTTGACTTTTTGCTGGATTTCTACGCACGTTCAGCTTACCAAAAGATTACTGGCTTTAGCTTGTAATTTGAACTATTACCCTATTTAACTAAGCCAATAGAATCCCGCTATTGTAATATTTGATGCCTGTTGTTGGTCTGCAGACAGCTATGTTGTGTCATACGTACATCAGCCAGTCATATATGTTGCATGAAACTACAGTGTTTTCAAGGGTATGTTTGCACAAAACATTTTCGCGACACACCATCATCTATGCTTATTATCTGTGTTCACGACGAGATTAAGGCTTGTATTATTTAGTTTTTGCAGTAGCGGTACGAAAATATGTGCTCGAAGGTAAGATATTTGTGCTATAACAAGAAAGGAGTAATTTGTGTAGTATTTATTATCTGCTACAAGAAAAGTAAAAGGCCCTTGTTTCAGTGTTGCGGTATAGGATCAGGCAGTCTTTATTTATTTTTTAGCTTATTTAGTGCACACCGACGTTTTTCTCTCAAAATACTACGGTTTATGTTAGTTGTTACTTTCAAAAACATATGCGTGCGTACAGTGACGGCTCGTAGATTGTTGCCAGGTGGGGCTGCAGATAGTCGGAACTGTACACTCTAGATGAACGCGCCGTAGACCAATGACCATGAAAAATTTGCCTGCTACTAGATATTTTCTGACCACTCAGTAGTAAGGGGCACCTGCACATCAGCGTGTCAGTGGCTGTAGAGTCAACCAGCGCACAACCCTGTACAGCTCTTGGCAACTGCAGCCCTACCTGGCAACAACCCACGAGCCGCCACTGCGTGCGTATAAAAATTGTTTCTTTACCGTCAACTTGTACAGTAATGGTAACGAAAACTAGAACCGTCCCTATCCCACGCTAGCTAGTATACAAGTCCTTGTATATGTTAGCCATTTATATACTTGTTTGCCGTTTACACGTCAGAAGGTCTCTGCAAGTCGAGTTAAATAAGATGTTTCACATTCTACAAGACAGAAATCCTTTCACGCCACTTTTTATTAACTCACTTGTTTGTTCTGTGCAAACTAGATAACAGTAGTGAGTAGCTGTCGTTGAGAAGACTCGCATATCATTTGCATTTTATTAGTAACTAACGTGAACTATTCGTGCATTAATTATCTATTGCGTGTGCTCTAATTTTTTTTTATCTTACAGATATATTCGTAACTATTCAAATTTCACAGCCACAAATTTTCAGGGCAGTCGGTATGGCGTTAGTAATCTATGGATGGTCTGATTAAATTTTGAACCAAGTCCATTTTTCTTCTTTTTGAAACATGGAAATTGTTTTTCTTTTCCCCTAAATTATGTCTATGTATGACCAAATAAACGTAATTAAAGATTGTTAAGATTATGTCACGTATACCAGTATTGAAATTCAGAGTTCATGTCTGAAATAAATCTTATTTTTCTGAACGTTTAAGAAAATGTACATAGTTCACTATGGCATCAGACCCTCCGAGATATTAAATCTGTATAGGACCACGGCCGTAGAAGAACAGGTCG
>PNEQ01051785.1:59363-86994 GCA_003012365.1 Medauroidea extradentata
AAAAAAAAAAAAAAAAAGGCTCTAGCAATCTTTATTTACTTCATAAATTTAACAATGGAAAAAAGTGGACGGAGTTTGAGTCCGACCGCCCGGAAAACAGCGCCAAAAAGTACGATATTCTCGGTAACTTGACGAACTACAGCCAAACAACAAGGGGGTCAAGCAAAATACATTGTTAGATAGGCGAGTGTCCAGACCTGTTCTTCTACGGCCGTGGTATAGGACTAGGAGAAAGTATTGTATAGTTTTTAGTCCGTTTTATTAAAAACGTGGTATATTTAATTGGTTTTGTTTAAATAATTATTTAGATTCGGAAATTTTACATGAAAGCTATTTTACGTGGATTGTTTTAAGGGTGTTTAATTCAGTTTCTACATATTTGTCAGTTCCCACTATATTATAGAAACCATGGGGGGGGGGGGGGTAAACTGATGTGACATGTGACCTTCTTATAGTTGTTCTACATCTAAGTGTAATATTGGGAGCAAATCTCTGTTTTTTTTTCTGGCAATTCAAGATGGTAGAATGCCAACGAAAGATACACGCTACTCTAGCAATAAAAGAAACATGTTCTGGTTTATTTATAGAATGGTGTTAGAGCAACTGATTGCGTACGAACCCGAAGGCGACACACCGTACTGTCCTGTACTCGGTTGTCATTGTGAAGGCTCGTTTCTCTGATCTTGGGCCTGAGACAGAACGGAATTTAACACCATAAGAAACAGAAATCGAAGTGAAACGCACTTTCGTGTGTAATAAAAGCTAATTGCGTTGACATACCAGTAAAATTAACTTGGCAAGTGTAATAAAAAAATTATGACATGCAATATAATATTATATAATTTGAACATAAAATTATCTACCGTAATAGGGGGTGCGTGACTTGGGATATTTTTGCAGAATTTTTATTTTTCATGTGTGTCAACTTGACGTAAAAATTAATTTCATTTTATGTGGACGTTCATTATTTGGAATTTGGGGCCGCTGCGGCCTAGTGGACAGACCACTTACCGTCCACCAAGGCGATCCGAGCTCGATCCCAGACGGAGTCGATCCCCGGATTCTCGCACGTGGGAATCGTGCCGCATGGTATCGCTGGTCGGCGGGTTTTCTCGCGGATCTCCCGTTTCCCCCGCCATCTCATTCCAGCGGTTCTCCATTGTTGGGCCTCTGGGCGCCCAGTTATAAGTTTGCATCCAGGATGCATACCGTGGCCTTCAGGTATCTTCCACGTACGATATTTCTTTATTTGTCGTAAGTAAATGTCTACACTTGAGAAAACTATCGTATGACATATCGCAAGTCGCCCCCCATTCGTTCCATGTCACTCTCTTTTGCGGAGTTTTCCAGTGTAATAAAGTTACCGACGGAGGTTCGAATCTGCAACTTCCGAGTTAAAAATAAGCACGCCTTATAAATGCACGTCGCTATGGGAGCACTTGCGCACATGTAGACAAAAAATGCATAAGTTGTTATGATGCGGACGGAATATGGCAACTTATTTTTATGGTGGTGTTATAAACATTTGGAATGTATTTTTTTTTATACTTAACGCTGTTTGTGTAAACGTACGCGTCAACTCTACAAAACCGCTAATTTTAGCTTATTTTACTTAGTTTATAAAACAATTTGTTTTGGTGTTGGGGGGTATTTAAAGCGTCAGCCATCTTTTTGACCAATTAATAGGATTATTTATATATGTATATAATACTTGTATCTGTTTATTTACAAACGAAATGTAATCGCAGTTTTTTTTTAACCACACATTTAGGATCGCTTGCGCCATATCAGAATAAGTGATGTATTATATGTATTTATTTAGTGTCATTGAGGTTCAGGCGTGGTATCGGGTCATGCATCTACTTGAACCACGATCAGCTGTCATTTGTTGCACCATTGTGGCTCACTCTTAGAACTGAGGCCATTGGGGACTTCAGTATGATCCAATAATTTCGGTGGATCAAGGATAATGATCATGACAAAACAACTCTTTAGATAAGAACATGGAATCATATAAATATGTATATGGGAAAATTAGTTGCCTTTCAAACGTTATGTTCATGACGAGTGACACTTGACATAAGTAAAAATAAAGCTTGATCAATGAAAAGTGTGCTAACTCTAGGATATAACAAGCGAACATTTTAAGGTTATTCTGTTTTTGCGAATATAATTTTTAGGTCCGAAAAAGGATCATATGTCTAAAACCGTCGTATAGATGCATTAAAAATACTTTTCCCTATGTATTTTAGTTTTCATAACATTATATATATAATATATATGCACACACACATATAATGTGTGTGTAATGTTAGTTAGTTGTCGAAGTACATAAAATTTCATTAGGTCGATAGTTAGCCACAATTGTGCAACTTTTTGTTTTGGAAAAAGTTGGACTGCATAGTAAAAAAATTAAACTATTTTTAACACATTTATGCGACGGTTTTACGATATCGATTTCGTTTAAGGCTTATAAAATTATATGTGCAAAAACAGCATAAAAGGAATCTGGTGTTTTAAAATACGCATCCTAACAGTTTGACTCAAATAATAGTGACGGAGCATAGTTTGTGTCGTCTGTGCGTGAAGAAAATATTGTTTAAAAAAAGTTTCGCGTTTTTTTTTTTTTTTTTTACACGACTGGGGACAAATGTACAATTTCCCTCTATCAAAATGTGGATCAGCCGTAGTACACAAATGCAATTGCCCACTTTTATTTTTAAAAATATAATTAGATTGCTATTGAAATTAAATTGATTTTAAATAAGCCTATATTAATTCTGATCTGTTTATTTTATTTGGGAATGGAAAAGTACTCCTTACTCTCTTAAATAATTCGTAATGATATGTATTTCTATTTTCAGTATATTTTCAAAAACTAAATTTTTACAAAAAAATGTATTTATCGGCACATAAAATTTCATGTAGATAATAACATTAATATTGATAATAAATATTAAAAGTTATAAATTACGATTTTTTTTTTGTAAAAACAAATGTTCTGAGACACAAAATAATTAAACATTCTACATGGTGCAATAAAAGGTCATTAATGAAAATTTGAGAAATATTTTGAAAAATAAAGTATTTTCACTCAATATTTTAGGTAATCCGTTTTGTTCCCCTTCCCCCTCCATTGATAGATTTGGTGTCAGAAAGCATGGCGGGCGCTCGTACAACACACCCAGGTTTCATCGCAGTCAGAGGAATGGTAGGCGTATAGAACGAATACGGTACAGACAGACAGGTATTCATTTCTGTATGTAGAGATCTGTGTAAGAAATAAACGCGCAGTGTATAAACAACACTGTACTCAAAAGTTAACGTCCGTGGCCACAATTTAGTAAATTCTTTGATTATTATGCGTGACAAGACAGTCTTCGAAAGTTCCCCTTGGGTGCCTCTTTATGAGAATGTGATGCCTGGGGCAAATGCCCCTTTGTCCCCCCCCCCCTTTTCCCCCTAGACACGGCTTTGTGCTCCCTTTACCATACACAGTCTATATCACGCGCTTGAAATGTGTTGCAGTGTTCGTAAATACGTATTTTACTAAACAATTCCACATGTGCCCAGCGTGTCTATGTACGAAAATAATTACACTTAAAACGACGACAGAAAGATAGTTTCAAAGCATCACGTAAATTGGGAAAATAATGTCAGAGCCTCTCAAAATGGCTAAAAACAGCTTTTTCAACGTATAACATCTGAAGAACTCCGGGGTTCGTGTGAAATTACTCTATAAACATGCAACCGTCTTTACTTAAAACTTCCTACCAATAAAAATATGGTGTCACCACTGAAACTTTCAGTCAGGCGAGTGATCGACAACACTACAGGCCGTTTCAGTGTCTTGCGCTGGAGGCGTTAAGTAGAAAATAACACGTCTGTTAAACGCCTCAACGCCTCTAGACGCCGAATACTAAACTAGCGTTCAGTGTTTTTGTTTAATTGTTTTTCAAAGGGACTTCAAGCGATGGTTGTGGAAAATTTATGGTAAAGTTCCATGCAGGTTTCTATGATATTGTTTTACGATTACGATTGATGTTTTCTAAGGTACAGCAACGTACGTCATTTTCAGCGCTTTTGAGGAGCTTGGTAATAAAGCGGGCGGCATTTTTAAAACCATAGGGATACAGTTTGAAGTGTGTCTTCTTTTCGTAGATAAACGCATTGAAACATATGTAATAGTTATACAAGAAAAAATACTTTCCTTACCACGATTCAGCGAACTTAAGTCAGACTGCTCTCAGTCCTCAGAAGTTCGCAAGACCTGCGCCATCAGCACTGAAAGCGACGACAGGCACACGAGAACGAGGTCAGAATTACTCTCCCACTGCACTCTCGCTGTAGCCTTGGTTGCAGCGTGGGAATAGCCAACCCAAGACAGTCCTGAGAACAGCTTACGGGGTTTACACAATTATAAACTTAAGCAGTAAATATTAGACGTAAATGTACACAACAGCGATGGTACTGCTTACGCTTAACAAATGGTAGCTCACTACGAATTTTGTGCCCACGGCTGTATTGATTGTTTCAAAGGCTGCGAGCAAACATTCGATGTAAAACAATGAGGCAGTAATAACCACGACATTAAATACAACGCGCCACTAGTATTTATAATTTAAAACATTCATTACGTTTAAATAAATTTGTTTACTTCAAAAATTACTCAACACTGCAATGCATTCGGCTGTGTATGCTTCGTTTCAAATAAATCTTATAAAAATTAAGTTATAATGCTTAAGTTTTTAATCGAGTAAACAGTTTCATTCCGTGAGTGACAATCATTACGTTACGTTTCCAATTAGTAAATTTTTTAAGATGTTAATTTATGTATAATGCATATATGTTAAACTAAATCGTTTTTGTGCACGTACAGCTGTGGGAGCGTTTCACGTGGTCCCAGAACAAAAGAATGTGATTGCTCCGATTGTTTTCAGTCTCGTAAGTAAACTGATGGTCTGAGCGAGTTTAGAAAAGCAGCGAATTCAATCAGTGTTTCAGGTCCATGTAACCAGATGAGAAATGTGTCATCAACATATCGTTGCCATACTTTAGGCCTTGACTGCCTACGCTACGTTGACGCGCTCGCAATGGTGTATATTTACAAACACGTTTCAGTTTATGATGTTCGCCCATTGCAGGAACCGTTCAAAGATCGCGGTGTGTATGTATGTAGTATGGTGTATGTGTATGTATGTGTACGTATGTATGTATGGTGTATGTATGTATGTATGCAGGAGCAGATCCAGCTCTAAGTTTTGGGAGAGACCCATTATATAGCAATATGAGCCGCACTGAAATTAACCAAAAAGTCAGGAGGTGTCATATATATATATATAATTATGCATACTATGCATACTCAAGCCCCGACTATTTGTCAACTAGCTGCTACTCAGTGGAACAGCAGACAATTAACTAATAGACGGGGCTTGAGTATGTAGTACAATGGATTCTAGCCTATAGGTAATTGAATTCGCGAAATTTTACAGTCCCTACTGATAGTAGCTTTTTTTTTAGACAGCTGTAACTACAATAATACCTCCCGGATTCGTAGAACACAACCGTATAAGGCTTTGAATTGTATTACAAACTTTCCACAAGTAAAATTGTAGAGTCACCCCTCTAGGTGGCTGTCAGCCCAGCGGGTCTATTATGACCGCGTCGCAAAGCAGTTTGGCGATCGTTAGCCACGCTAAACCAGACTTTGCTGTGAAAGCGATTGCAACTCGCTCTGTTTGCGACTGCGAACTGTCCACGTGGCGCACACATATCGCAAAGCATTCGCAAAGTCTGTCGCAAACTAGCACGCCGTCTCGAAGGCTCGCTACGACTCGCAAAGTGGATTGCTGCGATAAAATGGCGGACATTTTCCCTGAGTTGCCGTAACTTCACATATTTAAACAACTGTAATTAAATAATTTACGCTTCGCAAATTAGTTTTACGAATAAAAACGCAGATTATTTCAGAAACTATACGACTTCTGTAAAAGAAATGTAGATTTCGAACTGATATGACCATTCGAGTTAGCTATTTTGTTTCACAATTAACATTTTAAATATACGAAACTGCAAATCGGTCAATAAAACCTTTATTTTAGCGTCACTTAAAGCAGAAGTACAAACGGTTAACGTCGTTGCTTTCAAATATTATAATTTTTTGGCGTAGAATCAATCCCAACATCTGCAGATTTTTAAAAATGTTTTATTAATTATCTCTATAAATTTATTCAGTAAATTACTGTTGTATGTACTTTAGCTTTACTTTTCTTTAAAACTGATATACATATATTTCCCGTGCAGTTGTTCTTACCGCCACGATTCAATTACGAGTCTATTAACAGACAAAAATAAGTAGTATTTTGTAATAACAATATGTTTTGCGATATTATTATGTTACTTTAACGAATAATTTTGAAGCGTATATTTACTAACTTTTATGGAGAAATAATACTTGGGCGAAAAGGAGTCTTTCAAATGTGATAATGACGTCGTCTCATAACTCGTGTAAATGTAAACACTGTAAATTGTAATACAGAAGAATCACACATTCTACAATATTAACTCAAAATCTACACGTGGCATGTTAACACATAATTTATGGAATCCTATATATTCATTTGGTACTAAGGACAGTTTTAATTTATTTCGTTTTTTACATGTCTAAATTTTAGTGTTCTCACGAAGACCAACATTACGTTGAAAGAATGATCCTTAGAGATTTTTTTTTTCCAATATATTTCACTTCCAAAAATGTCTTCAATGGCACTACTTCCCTTGTATATAGCAACTGCTAAAATAACGTAAATTTTGTGATGGAATTTTTACCAACATCTAGCGGAGCATACATAAACTGTTACCGAATAGTTAGGCTAGGTGGTACTACCTTCGAGGAAGATACGGAAAGAGAAATTTCAGTTGTTGCAAACAGAAATTTTGGAGAATATTTTTGTTAAAGAGAAAAATTTATCCACAGAAGCATTGCCAACTGCCGTCGCAGAAAGTGCGTTGTCGCGAAGTTTTTGCGTACTCGCAAAAGATAGCGAATCTCGCAAACGAGGACGGTCATAATCACGAAATCGCTGTCTAAACCACGATGCATCGCAAGGTTACGTGCAGTCACATGCTAGCGACGCACGGAGATCATAATAGACCCGCAGGGCGCCGAGCAGTGTGCAGTGCTTCGGTCGCTATCAGATAACTCGAAAACTGCTCATCGTACATGAGTGATGTCTGCTTAGGAATTGTTTTCAAAGACCGTTACATGTGTGTATGCCACGGTCGTAGAAGAACAGGTCTGACTCGCCTATTTACCAATGTATTTTGCTTGACCCCCTTGTTGTTTGGCTGTAGTTCGTCAAGTTACCGAGAATGTCGTACTTTTTGGCGCTGTAATTCGGGCGGTCGGACTCAAACTCTGTCCACTTTTTCCCGTTGTTAAATTTATAAAGTAAATAAAGATTGCTGGTGCCTTTTCTTAAATTTGTGAGCGAAGGAAGTATTTCATAAATTGATAAAAAAAAATACGTTTTGATAAATTGTTTAGTGGAAAGGAAGAGGGCGGAGTTTGAGACCGACCGCCCTAACTAAGCGCCAATAAAACACAATATTCTCGGTAACTTGGTGAACTACAGCCAAACAACAAGGGAGTTAAGTTTCCAGGCGAGTGTCCAGACCTATTCTTCTACAGCCGTGGTGTATACCCATTTCAAGATCACTAATACTCATTAAAGTATATTTTCTAGAGCCTGAAAATGGCGGAAATGTGTGTTTTTGCGGCCCGTTTTATGTATGTGAATCCTGGCGCAGCATCTTGTAAAAGGTTTAAACGTGTACAAGACACGTATACCTTTAATATTAAGCCATAAATTGTTAGGGTAACCTCTGAATGTCTCATAGAGGCGAGAATACTGCACGACAGTTTAGTCACTTGAGCCTAGAGGCTGACGTAATACGCGGGCTGTCTTGTCATTACCACTGCCACACTTCTATTCCTCGAACACTCAAAATATGATCATCCAGACAGCGTGTGCCACGTATTGTGTTGAAGTTTTCTTAATTCCTTCCCGTTTCAAATGTTTGGCAAGATTTAACTATAAATACTTCAATAGGGACTTAGCTAATTACTTTACCTTTCATTACGTGCATTCTATTCGAAAAATTAAAGCCTAATTGTGAAATAATCAAACAAATTTAAATGATAAGGTAAAAGTTCTGTCTCGCCAAATAATAAACACTAAATAACTCCCAGTAACGAGTTCATCCAATAATACGCGCCTAATAGTAAAATGTAATGTTTCTATAAAGAAACATTGCCAGTTATTCGTTACATCCTTCATTTATTAGACGACAATGAATATGATTACCAAAATAGGTGACGCAGCCTCTTAAGAGTGAGTTTGTCACCATCTTGAATTTTTGTATTTTGTGTCATAACTTTTACTTCTGGGTAAATTTTTGGAACTTAAATCAAACTCCGGAATAGCATACATACTGATAGAAGTTTAGACATCGTAAATATATTTTTGTCGTTACTGTTGTTACAGATATAATTGCAGTTTGAAAATTATTATTACTGCCTTAACTGCAATTCGATCTGTAAGAACAGTAACGGAAAATAAAGATTTATGATATCTAAAATTCAATCAATGTGTATTTTATTCTCTAGTTATGTTAAAGTTCCATAAATTTAGCCAGAAGAAAAATTATGATACAAAATACAAACATTTAATATGGTGATGTCACTCGCTCTTTTTTAAGTCTCATAGGTAGAGGTGTGTCAGTTTTACGCATTCATCTAGCAGCAGCTTAGATTTCTCAGTCCTGTACACACTTTGGCCACACTCGGTTATCCATCGTTTTATAACCGTCCAAGCGGGTAGCATGCGATAGTCCTATGAATATTACCTTATTTACTACTATCTAGTATAGTCTATCTCATGAAACTTTTCCTTATTTTGACATTTTCGTTCAGATAAATGTGCCTGGCAGTTCCATTGTTTGGAGCAGTAAACCTGCCTGACTTCCTGGAAAGGCACGGTCTCTTCAATCTTGTTTACACACACACATTTCTCAGACGTGAACTGCCAAAACATGGAATACTTAGCCTATATGAGATAGACAATAATTAAAGATGATGGTTTATCGCGGGAAAACTTGACTGTTTGCTGGGTTCAACGCACGTTCAGCTATCGCTTGTACGTGAAGCTGTTGTCCTATTTGACTGAGCCATTAAGAATCCCGTTATTGTAATATTTGATGCATGTTACTGGTCTGCGGACAGCTACGTTGCGTCAGACATACATCACCCAATCATATGTCTTGCAATTAACTACAGCGTTTTCAATGGTATGTTGGCACATAACATTTTCGCCATGACAGCTGTCGACTGCTTATAGACGTGACAGAGATGTATAAATAGGGACAGGAAAATGTCGCGTATTCAGTGACCTGCATGTTAGAATCAACTACCCTATGCATACTCAACCACCGACCATTTGTCAACTAGCTGCTACTCAGTGGAACAGCAAGACAATGAACAAATAGACGGGGCTTGAATACGCGCAGTAGGCCTACAACGGATTCTAACCTACAGGTCATTGATTTCGCGTCGTTTTCCTGTCCCTATGTATAAGTTTTCGGCGTTCAACTTGACCTAAAATATACATGCATAACTGACGTAGGCCTTCCTTCACTTGTAGGGAAAAGAGCCAAACGAAAACATCGCACAACAGTTTGACGCACCGCGAGTAGAAGGGAAACGGTTACCGTCGACTGGGGCGGAAAATGACGTCTGCTACCGGAGGATCGACAATAGCGGGTAGCACGCAGCCAGTCAGCTTGGTGACCAACAGTGCGCGTGTGAGGTCGTGTTCTGGAATGCCGCGGGTGAGCAGCCCCCCCCCTCCCCCAGGTACTCATCCTATGACCATGCTAGAAGCTGGAGAGAGAGGCGCATGCTGTCTGCTGCACCTGCCCGCCCGGACGTGATGGCTCGCGTCAGACAAGATTGCCACAGTCTTACCGTGCCGGAACCTCCTACACTCACCCACAACTAGAGACATGAAAAATTCGCGTTTTCTTTTTGGGCACAAGATAGAATCCAAACAACTGTAAGTTCGTGCCACTTTCGCGATTCGACCTTGACTTATTTGACAACTCATGGGAGGCGCTGAGCCAATAACAAAATAGCAGCTAAATGCAGGTCTAGTCATGTTGGCAGGGGCGTCATTTCAGGTTTTTCTAGGGGGGGGGGGGCAAGATTTTTTTTTCTGGCGACAGTGACCTTGTTGCATCTTTTTTATTAATTAAGAATGTATAAATTAGATACTTTAATAATAAAACTTCAGCTTTATGCCCTTAATTTAGCATTATGTACATTTAAAAATACAAAAAATATATTTATACACATAAAATTCTAAATCCAGGGGGGGCATTTGCCCCCCCCCCCTCTTGTAGCCCCAAATGACGCCCCTGCATGTTGGTATCACTGTGAACATATTGAGTAAACAGATATTCTTGGAGGTTAACCTACACGTCAGTGAATCCGCGAATTTTTCCCGTCTCTACCCACAACAAGTCAGCATAGAGAGAGAAAGAGAGAGAGAACTCAGATATAGGTAGTTCGCGGTAAAGTGAGCGCTTTTGAAGACCATCTTGTCCAGAATCATGGCCTTAGAAGCTCAGGTCTGGACAATGCTATAAAATATTGACCCCCTTTGGACTAATTTTAGTTCCTTTATTATCCGTAAATATTAATGAAAACTGGTTGCGTAGCTACCTCACTCATGGTAGTAATTATTTTTCCAAGCAGGTACCACGTGATTTCTCCGCTGTTATTTCCTGGTTTATTACTGGTTTGCAGTCGTCAAATGTGTTTCACAACTTCTGTCGCTCCATCACAGTAATAACCATGACGTGTATGTTATTGACGTTCAGCCTGACCTAGAATCAATGCGCGAAATAATCGTGCCTCTAATTATATTTTTAAAGTACAAATATTATAAACTTACCTAAATTTAACTAGAATATTTTTTAATACTTGAGTTTTGATTAAAATAACGAACTACTCTTTGCAACAGCACAACTGCGATAGTGACGCTCCCAGCAGTTTCGTTTAGTCATAAGGGGGTCAAAAATAAAGCATTGAATAGTAGGTGAGTGTCCAGACCCGTACTTATAAGACCGTGTCTAGAATAATAACTAAGCGAGCTTTGGCATCATCTTGGAGTCATCGTGACGCTCAGGTAAGGAGTGGTGGGGGTAAAGGATTTATATAAAATATTATGTATTGTGACGTCAGATGTTAACTGTTAAGTACGGTACAATATATGCACTTCGGTTGTTATTAAGGCTGCTACTCGACCACAACTAGTCCTCCCGTGAGGGGAAGAAGCGTGGCGCGAGTAGTAGGTTGACGTCACAGCAAGGGGAAGTGTACTGCGCCTGACATGAGTTCATGGCACACGATCAATGGAGATGTAGCGGCGAAAACCGAGCCAGCTGCCTGTGCCACAGTATTATGGCCGGTGCTGTGGTGCGCCACACCTGTTTCTCGCGGTCGTCAAGAACAACATAGCGGTAGTTCGAATTTTTCCCGCGGGACTAGTTGTCGTGGTAGAGTAGTATTTTGTTTATTTCAAAAAGAACCAAGAAACTATAAATCATCTGCAAGGGAAAAAAGGAACTTGGGTTTCAAAAGTGCTAATTTTATTCTGAACCACGTATTAGAGCAATAAGGGCGTTGGACCCGTAAAAATTATTATTTTTTTGTTGGTGCGAAACACTGTTCCAACTTTTACACATCAGATAACACGCCATTTCCCAAAATAAAAGAAAATTAAGAGCCCTATACAGCACGCGCTAGATACCGTGTCTGAGATACAGAAACAAGACAGGCGATAAAGTCCAGACTGGCCCGTGCTGTCAACCATCGTGTCGCCTTTATGCGCGGGGTGCGAAAACAACGTGCAGTGTTTTGGTCTTTCGTTTTTTCCTATGGAACTTTAAGTGATGACCCTATATTTTTATTTGCTGAAAGTCGAGTGCATAATAAAGTCCAGCGCATTCTTTTTTCTCTGTTTTTGTTTTACGATTCCGGTTGGTAATTTTTACGTGACAGCTGCCTAAAAAAAATCAGTTTTAAGCCATTTTCAGCTGCCCGGAAATCGTGTTTCCAAGCATGATATCTAAAAATTAGAAATAGTGAAGCGTAGTTTTTAATGAGAGACTGTGGTCAGCGCCTACCTCAGAGTCATGGCGGGAGTAAGTATAGGGTCTACAAGTTAAATTATTTTCAATGTAGCTCAGTAGGTGTTGAAACTACATATACGCCACCACTGACTTTTTACTCATCTCGGTACTGCGCACGTTGGCTAAGGGATCTTTTAGGACGTTGTTTCAGTACCCTCTGAAAACTGTGAGCAAAGTAGTTTTTTTTGCGTACTGAAAACGGATATTCAGAATTTTCCCCTGCAATCGTATTCATTTAGCAGTATTTTTCTTTTCTGGATGCAGGAAATAGTTTTTGTCCAGAAGCGATGTTACAAAATGCGAATGAACACCACAGAATATAATTTAAAATATAAAACTGCATCCTTGCTGCCGCCAGAACTCTTAGGTAGGCAAGGTCCTTATCATCTAAGTCTTTAGCGTTGGTTTTGGGTGACATGAGGTGAGTATGGAGCAGCGCCGGATTGAAGGACGGGGGAAACGGGAGAGATTCTTGAAAAAAAAAAAACGGGCATCAACGGCATCGTCCGGCACGATTCCCACATGCAAAAATCCGGGGACCGACCCTGCCGGAAATCAAACCCGAATCGCCTTGGTGGGAGGCGAATTGACCAGTCTGTCACCGCGGCCCAGCATAGTTTTAAATTTCTTTTCTTTTCGCACAACCAAAATTAAAAAATAAATAATAAACTTACGAAACCAAAATTACAGGTACTGAAATTCAGTGTTATCAATGCATTTTATGTCGTTTTTGACAAAAGTTAGTTTTAAAATTTCAGTAGCACCAGTAACTCAAAGTTATTCATAAACTTACTCATTTTCATCCATTAAATAAAATACAAAAATGTATCCCTTTGTCACCCCAAAGGTATCTGAAAATAGTTTACAGCATTTAGTATCAATAAGAATTACCTTGTCTCTGCAAGTTTATTACTTCTGTTAATTTTGGCTACACCATAACGGCTATTTGAGGAGCAAACATTCAAAACCAGGCATGTCCAAAATCCCGAAAATGAATTAAATGCCCTTCATAAATAAACAAGATGTGTTACATACGTGTATGAACTAAGACTCCATAAAAACGCATGTCTTATGGAAATGGTTGTGTTTATTCTCAGTTCATGCTATAAAATATGATGTTTATTCACTTTCCTCTACAGCTAGGTAATGCGGATATGTCTGCTTTTGAAAGTTTGCTCCTCATTTTGTGACTTTGGTGAGTGATATAACGATGAATATTTCAGTAGACAGTGCTCTTAATTGAGATTGCACATACTTACGGAGATCAAGGTATGGAAAATTAGTCGCATACCTACGCAAGTACAAAGACAGCAGCATCAGCGGACTGTGGGCCTCGTGTTCGGCGTGCCCAGTAGTTGGTGTTGTACGGTACCGCGGCGGGTACGTGAACAACATAGCACGGTGAGGTTTGTCTCCGGGTGGTTTATGTAGTCGTGTGCGGCTGTGCGACATTGGGAATCGCATGGGCGGTGTTTGGAGTCACGTCGCATCCCCGCTGCCAGGCACGAGTTCTGGCGTTGTTCCCAGCCGCTTCGTCAGCGACTGACGGCGCGGCGAGGCGTGTACAGGGCGTTCCAAGTGATGCCTTCACTCTCGGAACCAACCTTCGCGTAGTCCTTCCCAGACACGGGTACAGCGATGAGTTTCAGAAGGGGCTAGGAGAGAGAGAGAGAGAGAGAGGCGACGAGCCGACACTTCTTTCGCGAGACCGTCTACATTTGTCCTTGTAAATAAACTAATGCCATTCCAAAATGGGCCATCACAAAGTTCATTTTTACAATCTTTACATTGTACATATCTATATTTTTTGAGGGTTAAGGGGGGGGGGGCTATCGACCCTATCGATTCTCCCCCCCCCCCATCCTCCTGGATCCTATATTGGTTCTTCCTGTTGGCTGCGGGTTTTATCCCTTACGACACGGCATTGAATTTTATCATTTGTCGCACTTTTTGAGTGAGAGAGAGAGATTTTGGTCAGCGCTTAACACCGAGGTCTTCAGCGCTAGTTAGGGGTGACATGAGGTGAGTACGGAGCAGCGCCAGAATGAAAGAGCGGGGAGAAACGAGAGATCCCCGAGAAAACATGCCGGCCAACGGCATCGTCCGCGAATTTTTTGAAATTTGGACTATAAGAATGTTAAATCCGTGACTATACCGCAAATTTTATTTACCTTGAGCTACAATACAAACACGGCAACAGATCTAGTAATGTATAGTTTATGTCGCAATCAGTCGTACAAATTACGAATTTAATAAAATTTGCCACAAAGATTGCGGCGTAATTATAAGTTAGCAGCTAAATCGCAATGTCTGCACTGTAGCGAAATGAAAATAGAATTTAGGGTATAATATCATATTTAACATTTTTCTCTTTAAGGCCATTGTCTTTCATTTATTTCAAACAATTGCAAATAACTCCAAAATTTTTTAACCAAATGCTTTGAAAAAATTTGAGACTGTTTAGTCATACGATACAAAATTTCGCCAGAGCGTTTTTTTTTTTTTTTTTTTTTTTTTTTTTTTTTTTTTTTTTTTTTTTTTTTTTTTTTTTTTTTTTTTTTTTTTTTTTTTTTTTTTTTTTTTTTTTTTTTTTTTTTTTTTTTTTTTTAATAATGTACCGTTTGCTAGCATTAAATTATTTTGCTTCTCTTTTCCTTATTTTAATCAAAAAATATAGGGCAAAAATCTAAAAATCAGTTTGGTGTATTGCAACAAAAAAAATTCAGATACAAACGATGATATATGTTTTAAAATTGTAAGAATGAATTTTTGATGTAGTATGTATTAATTTGCGTTAAAAAAAATATTTTCGAAACCTTTGTAAAACTAAAGAGCGAGGCCTTAAGTTCTATTTTCAGCAAATTCATATTTTTCTGCGCCAAACGGCTAACGACGGGAATGTCTAACCTCTCTGGACACGTCACATGATGTTTGCGCGTGCAAGAAAAATTGTGCGGTCTGTGGGAATCTATGCGGTTTGATAAAAACTAAGTTTATTAATTGTATTAAATTCAATTATGTCGATTTCTGTTGCTGTTGTTTCAGTATTGTTGTATTTAAATAGGAAAATACGCGGAACTATATTGCATAATTTCGCTGCCAACCATACAAGCAGTTAGGCAACTAGAGGTAATGTTGAATTTATGCAGTGAAGGCTAGTGATATTTTTCAAAGGTTAAATTTTTAGTACTCACTTCATCCCGAACGACATATATAAGGATCGAGCTCTTAAGAGGCATCTATACCGGATGTAATTTTCCGTGGGGGATGAGCGGAGATAGGGGAGAGATGATAAGATTCAGCTTTCCACACTCGACGGTAACCGCTTCGCTTCCATTCGCTTCGGCTCCATACTGCCGTTCGGTGTTTCGTTTTACAATTTTTCTTGTGAGTCTTTAAGCGATGACCCTATACGTTTATTTGTGGTGAGTTTGTAGTAGTCAAATGCATGCTTCCAATGGTTTTTTTTTTTTTTTTACAAATCCGTGCGGTATATTTGTATTTACAGCAGACTAAAAAAGTAGTTTTTAGCAATTTTGAAGGTCCCATAAATCATATATTTGATAGGCATGCTACATTTTAAAGACGATATGAGCATAGTTTCAAATGTGTGTTCTTTTCGTAGTTAAAACACATTGAAGAATAAGTTTATTGACTTCGCGCCGAAAATGATAAACGTGACACACTTCAACAGTATTCACGCGCCAGGTATAGGCTATAGTTATCTTAACGTATATTTATGTCGTGACCGGTCAAGAAAATTATAGTTATATAAAAATGTCTAGTCTGATTGTGGCTTAATTATCCCTTTACACTTCACTCGTGATACCTGTATTTCAGCGCAAAATAGAATTTGCTGTATAGTTGCAGAATTTACATTTTTCTCCACTAAATAAAAAAAAAAGCTAAAATTAAAATATTTCATCTTGGTGAGTGATTTCGGAGCCTTAGGATGACAACGTACCAGATGTAATTTTTCGCGTTTGATATGTGGAGGCAGGGGAGTGATAAGGGTTAGACTGCCACAAAAAACTATAAGAGCATCGCTTTTAATCACATCTCGTCAGAACGACGTGAAGTGTTTCCTCACAACTTTTTTCTATTGGGCATTAAACAGTGTATATTTGTGGGATGTTTGTAGTTGAATCCAACACATTTTTTTTTGTGTTATTTACGAATTCGGGCGTTACAGCAGTCTTTAAAAAAGCTTAGTCCTTTTGAGGGGTCCCGAAATCGTGTTTATAATAAACGTGTTGCCTTTTTAATATTATAGAAGCATGGTTTCAATTTCAATTGAGTTTTTTTTATAAACCCATGATGATTGGGAGAACAGTTTGGTGGTTTCACGTAGAAAAGAAAACAACATGGAACGCTACAAAATAGTTCATGATCCAGCTTCATAGGCGTCTTAAGAGTGTGTGATAGATAAATGAACGCTAAAAATACACCAATTGAAATATACGCGTTTTTAACAGTCTGTATAGAAAAATTACAAAACAACAATCCCTTGATAATGACATTTGCGAACTTGACGAGGAAACATTTGCCGGGAATGAATTTATTGAGCGTAATCTGTCGCGCCGAAATTAAATGTAAACCTAAGAGATTTCGGCGTCAGAGATTGTTCGTCAGAAATACGTTCCCGACAAACATTTTCGCTCAGGAAGTTGGCAAAAACTGTTGTCTAAAGATTTTTTCTTTTGCAAATTGGCTTTCAGAAACCTACAATTTTAAACTGATCCTTTTAGCGCTGATCCGGCCTCCATAGTGTTGTTGGTAGAATGCCGGCCTACGGTGCGAGAGGTCCTGGGTTCGAATCCCAGCATAGGCGTGGATGTTTGTGTCGCTTAGTTAGGTTATGATTGTTTGTAAGCCGTCTCTTATTGCGTAATGGCATTATTCTGGGGGACGTTAATAAACCTTATAAAATAATAAATAAATAAAATTAATTTTAGCCCTTAATTGTGCCATGCCCATTAAGGGGGAGTGTTAGACAATTTTATTGCATTGTGAGTGTTTGAGTCATAACATTTTTTCAAATTGTATTATAAAATTTTTTCCTATGACTTGGCATAGGATATCTTCTTGGGAAACTGCTTGACATAAATAATAATGGCATTTTTCATTAATTTGTCATGCAAAATAATTCTTGAAAGTTAACCTATGAATATCTTACATTGATTCTGCAAAACAATTTAATGAAAAATACAAATATTGCTTATGTCAAGCAGTTTACTAAGAATATATTCTATGCTTTGTCGAAGAGAAAATTTCGAAAATACAATTTAAATAAATGTTATGGCTCAAACACTCACAATACAATAATACTGTATAGCGCCCCCTTCCCCCTCTTTTATAAGGACGCTGCCTTCCCTCACTGAAAGAAATATTTTTTGAGAATTCTTCCCAACAAAATAATTTTGTAGTAGCGACAGTATTTTAGTGGTGTCTACAAAATGTTTTTGCGGTGAATACAAAATATATTTTGCAGGGTAAATACCTACAAAATATTTTGTAACTGCAGCAAAATATTTTTTTTATGTGACAGCCGTGGCGGGAGCAAGGATAGAGATGTACATGTTAAATTAGACTACGTGTGGCTCCGTACAGGTCGTTCGGGATAAAGTAAGCACAAGTATTTAACCTTAGAAAAATATCACTAGCCGTTACTGCGTGTAATTCTACATTAACTATACAGTAGTTGCCTTACTTCTTGGTTGGCATCGAAATTACGCAATATAGTTCCGTGTCTATTTTAATACAACAATACTGAAACAAAATCAGCCGAAATCTACATAATTGTGTTTTATATTATTAATAAACAGATATTTTTTATGAAACCGTATCGATTCATACTGACTGCACAATTTATCTTAAACGCGCAAACATAAAGTAACGTGTCCAGAAAGGTTAGACAATTTCCGGTGTTAGACGTTACGCGCGGAAGGATACGAGTCGGCTGAAAATAGAACTTTAGCAGGACTTTGTTGAGTGCTCTCCAGAACCGCCTATACGTGTCGAGCCTACATACCAACACTGACATTTTTGTTCACTTCTACGCGGCCCACACTGCTATAGAATATTTTAGGCTGTTCTTTCAATACCGTATGGAAACTATCGAGCAATAAGTATTTTGATGCCCAAATAGAACTCTAAAATACCTTTTTTTTTTCCAACATTTTTATTCCTGTAACAATATGTTTCAGCTTTACTGTTTTTTTTTTTTTTTTGTGGGAGGGGCTAGTCTCATTCATTTATAGGATAGCTATTTATGACTTCTCATATTTTTTTTGCAACTATTTCAACAGTTTTATGAAGAAAGAAAACTTTTCGCTGAACATTTTAATGTGTGTTTGAGATAGCTTGTTGTCTTCATTGTTTCAGGTACGTTTGACTTCTTGGATCTAAAACTATTTGAGATTATCGTAAATTGCGGGACATGAGGAAGTGGAAGAAATTGTTAACTGAAGTCTTTCATAATGGTAGAGTAATATAAAGTAACGAGTGGAAGATAGGAAGACTTGGGTGAGTCCGAGCCTTATTTTTTATTTATAAAAGTATTTGCTTGCCGCTTTGAGCTTATGCCTTAATTACTTATATTTCAAAATTACTTGGTCGAAATTATTGTTGAAAAATTGTTTGATTAATTAAGTGGTCAGTCTTGATTCTTTTTGCGGTTAGTTCCACACAGTGGTCGTTTTATTGTTATTGTTTATTTGAAAGGAAATCGTGAAGTTTCCATTTATAATCGTGAAACAGAGTGTCTTGGAACTCGTTAGATAATTTTGGACATTTATAGAACGAATTTTGGTTTCCAGAGGATGAGTCAGGAAGATGTGTGTTAATTTTCTGTGATAGCTACAAGCCTGGAAAATTTCGCGAATTCATTTCAGAGACGTTCGATTTCAAACGCCTATACACTTTAATTACTTTCTCGATTGGATCACTCTTGCTAAAACTCTTCCTTGAGGACTGCGAACCAATAGCAGACTTGGATTAAAATACTAGCAGACTCCCGCGCTACCATGTCGCGTGTGCAACTGGCCACTCACTGGAGCAGTAGCCAATGAACAATCAGCTGAAGACGGAGTAAACACAGGACTGTGGAGTCCAGCCGGCTGGTCGTTTAACCCGCGACATTTACGGGTCACTTGTGATAGATAGCCTTAAGTCGAAAATTATTTTTTAATGTGTCCGTAAAGCGAATTCCGTGCGGGAGTAATGCTATCCCTGATCGCAGTCTTTAGAATTACATTATCATATACAGTAAGTAACTACTGGATATTAAGAGTGTGTGATAAATAAATAAACGCTGAAAACATCAATTGATTTCTACGCTTTTTTCGAAGCCAATATGGATAAAATACTAAATGACAATCCTAGATAATGGTATTTGCCAACTTTATGAGTAAATATTTATCCATATTTACTAATTAGTAATGCGTTATTTCTTGCGCCACAGTTAAATGCACGAGGTTCCGGCGTCAGAGATTGTGCCTCAGAAGTTTGTAACACTGGAAGTAATTTTGTTTAAAACGTTGGCTAATACTATTGTCTAGGATTGCTATTGTTTAATTTTCGCAAATTGTCTTCAAGAAACGTACAGCTATAGAGTAATACTTGTAGCGTTGCATTATGTATCACGCCCTCTTAAGCAACGAAACTGTGGATAAATTGTGTGTGAATATAGTTTACTCTGTTTCGCTTTACTCAAAACCATTCGATAGTTATGAGAGCCATTATTATTTTTGTTGTACAAGTTTGATGCAGTGAATTTTGATATTTGTATTCTAGTGATTCCCATCCAACATTATGTGCAGCGGATTTTGTCTTGTACTTTTGCATGAAAAATCTTGGAAACTCAATTTCCAAGGAAAGTCCTGGTAAAAATACGAAGTATATGCTTATAACGTTACTTTAACCTTGTATTTGATCTTGTAGTGGGAAGAAATTAGGTTTTATTTTTTTCTGGTCGGGAAAATGAACTTATTTGGAAAATAGCAGTTAAACAAACAATTTTATTTTTAGTAAAAAATATTTGTAGTCGCACCTAGGTTAGATCCTTCATCCTTCAGATTGTTTGCTGCCTACTTTACTACTGGACTAGTTCCATTTACATAATGTTTTTGTTCTATTGTTACATATTCATTTATTCAATGTTATTTTGTAGAACTTCATTGCTGTACAATGACATTTTATTCTAGCAAAATGTATTCTAGAGGCCATACATTGTGTACTATTTTATATATACTTTCCAACGAACCTATATAGTTGACTGTATACAAAGTTTTCCTAATTACTTTTACGAAGGAATTCCTTGA
The DNA here is from genome assembly GCA_003012365.1 of Medauroidea extradentata. NCBI lineage: Eukaryota > Metazoa > Arthropoda > Insecta > Phasmatodea > Phasmatidae > Medauroidea > Medauroidea extradentata. The sequence goes on from PNEQ01051785.1 coordinate 79,937, forward strand.
AACTTTTACAAAAAAATAGTTTATAATGACTGACACTGTATACATAAACAGTGTTAATAAATGCCCAAAGAAGTGTTAAAATTAACTGAGGTCATACGAAACAGCGCAGAAGGTCCACAAGGTTGTTCGGAGCAGGCCGTCCCAAGGATAGGCCTACAGCTATATGATAATTTTTCACCAAATGTGATGAGTTCAGAAGACTGTCTTGCAGTCGAATTGTATAATTGCGACAAGTCTTAAAGTTGGTGTTTCCTACAGATAGCTGGTGACAGCTATTGTTATATTTTAGAGGTTACTGGTATTTATCGTGCTTGACCCGTAAACAAAAATACTGAATTAGTATATATTGCGTGAGTCGTTAATATATATCATAACCCGGCGGTGTATGCAATCTTGAAGACAAATGATTAGGAAAACATTTATGCAGCGTTGGGCCTAACGTAATCCACGAGAGAGGTAGACAGCCGCAAAGATGGAGATTGAAAATGTCTATAAATACACCATAAAATGACAAACAAATGGCATTAAGAAATTGACGAGTCATGCACGACAGTGTTTCAGGCTGCGTACCTTCCAGGCATTTTCACATCCTCTTCTAATGGAACGTGTGATTTCTGTGGAAACGGTCGGAATTATAACTTACTCTCAAGTCCTTTTTTTAATATGATTAATTTTGCATGCTGGTTACGTATATGTGTTAAATCACTTTAGCGAAGGATCGCAAAGTTCTTGGCAGTAAGGGGTAACCAACGCCTATTTAATGTATGATATGGACATCTTTCATTTACAGGTTTCAAATCTCCACCCTTGAGGCCTCATGAATCACCTTAGGCCCAATGTTACACATATTTTACCCTGATTATTTGTTCTCAAGATTGCACACACCGCCGAGTTAGCATATATTAACGACTCACGCTGTATATAGGCCTACCATCTCGGTATTTTTGTTTATGAGTCAAACACGATAAATACTAGTATCCCTTATAATGTAACTATCGCTGTCACCAGTTATCTGTAGGAAACACCGACGTTATAGACTTGTCGCAATTATAACATTCCACTACAGGACAGTATCCTGAAATCATCACATTTGGTAACAAAATTATATTGGCATGTCTGCTCGAGTAGCTGCCTCTTTGGGACAGCCTGCTCCGACAAGCCTCGTGGACCTTCTACACTGTGTCATAACGCAAGTGAGGGCCGTAGTTGGCGCAGTGGCAAAAGCACTCGCTTTCCACCATGCATGGTTCAATTCCCAGCGGGGTCGGTCCCCGGATTTTCGCATGTGGGAATCATGCCGGACGATGCCTCTGGTCGGCGGTTTTCTCTGGGATCTCTGTTTCCCCCGCCTCTTCATCCCTGCGCTGCTCCATACGCACATCATGTCACCCCTCATCAGCGCTAAATACTTCGATGTTAAGTGCTGACCAAAATATCTTCACTTACATCGCCATCTTGCGGCTGTGGACTCTTCTAACAGTGTCTTCCTATTGGCCGATGATTTTCGTTAATTCGTCTCAGCGCATCCGTTCTGCGTAGGGCTACTTACCTATCTAATCTTTTCCCCGACCTCTGTGGCAATTAGTTCAGACGGTTACGTTTGCTTAGATTAGTGTAAAACATTAGAAGAAGCTATGTTATAATTCAAAGGTCTTGGTAGGTTAGAATAACTACAATAACAAATATAAAAAAGACCGGTATTGCCCCGCGACTCGCGCATGCGCAGAACGATGCGCGTACCGTTCAAACGAGCATGGTAGTCTCATATGTTATTTTTATACTCTTTGGAGAGCCCATAGCCTTTCGTGTAATTTCATCCTCGCATAGTCGCACCTCAGGGTTTTCCTCTGAGGTTCAAAACAGCCTCCGGGCTGAAAACCCATCATCAATTTCCTGTTGCATACTCTCCGTGTTTTTTATATCTTACGAGTGTTTTCATATAACATGGTATATTGAATTGTTTTTATTTAAATAATATTACTTGATCTTGTTTCCGCCGGAGGGAGTCGAGCAGGCGCCAGCAGGGATTGTGCGCTGTGGGATCCCCCCTCCCCCGTCCACTCTTTCCCGTCCAACTGTCTCGCTAATTATTCCCCTCCTCCGCCTCTCATCACTGCCGGGGCCGGTGCATTTCCGCGAGGTGCCCCTGAGCGCGGCCAGCAATTACGTCGTTTGTTCCATTGTGTGGCGTGCGGAACGCCATTACCTCGCCCCGCGTCTCCGTGAGCTTGCTCGTCGTTGGCGGACCTTGGCAGCCGAGCTGCTGCAGGTCTGACTGTTGGTGTAGGTCAGCACTCTGCTGCCAACACGAGCCGGTTATATGTAAGGCGTGTGATGCAGTTCATTTTTAAACTTGTGCCTATTTAAGATAAATCCTCGCCTGGCGCGTGGACGGTGTATGTAGCGTGTCACGCACGTTTTTTTTTTACGCGAAACGTTACGGAAAGAACACACACTGGAAACTACCCTCCTATAATTTTAAAATTCAGCATGTTTGTTAGAAACATTATTTTCGGACCTCTCAAAATGGTAGACTACCGTGTAACATCGAAAATACCGCATGAGTTCGTGAAGTGCAGATCGAGATTCATGCAGTTGCCTTCTCTTCATACTGCTCAATAATAAAATTATAGGATCTCCACTCAAAAAGTCCCACAGGGAAAGACTACAAGGAAAACCTTACACTCCAGTTTGGCACGCTGCGAATAGAGGCGATATGCTTCTCGTCGAGCGTGGGGATTTGGCTCTTATTGCTCCGCTATCCCTAAGCGTCCAACGCGGAAATTTGAAACTGGTACACACTCTTAATTTATCAACACATTTTGAGTTGCATAATTTTTTTTTAAATTTAAGCTACTTAATACGTATTTTTTTACGGTAACTACAAAAAGGAATTAACTAAAATTAAAATATTTTTTCTTATGGTAATTAAGGAGTTGGATATTAGTACAAATTCATCACGCTAATAATAAACTTGATTTTGGGTCCCCTCGGATTATTTTTTTTTTTTTTTGTAAATCCAGAGATACCACCCGGATTCATAAAGAACAGAAACAAGCGTTGTCTTTTATTGCATAATATCAACAAACAATACAGTGTGGGGTCACTGCTTACAGTTTCATAAGGAAAAATAAATACTGCTACGAAAACTCTGCGAGCCAGTTTTAGCGCGTCACGATTAGTGTCGATGTGCTTCTCGCCGAGCGTGACAGTCGGGCCCTTATGGCTCCCCTTTTTCCGCGGTACATTTTGGGTTTATGTATGATTCGTCACAATTCTTGTTTCAGATTGATTTCTGAAAATTTAGTATAGTTAAAACATAATATATGTACTGGTAAAATTTTTGACGTCATAAGCAGTTGTATACTATATAGTTCTGTTACCACATCTGAAACCGTTCAAAATAATTAATCAGTTTTCTGCACAACACAGACGTTTCTTCAATATTAATTTCAAATAAACAACAGCAGAGTCTTCATCTGTCTTTTGACATAGTCAGAGTTTTAGTAAAAAATAACTCACAAGTATATTTTATTCCTAAAAAACGAATACATTTGAGCTGGCAGCTGTTTCTTCTCTTTAACTGAGACATTCCAGGTCCACAATTTCCTATCTCATTTTGTTAATTTTGTTCTTCACAACCGTCCCTTGAAGGTTGACTACCGTAAGCGGGAGTGGTTTTAGACGCGTATTTTTCGCGTATATGACAGCCCTGAGTAAATAAATTTACTTGTGGTAATTCCTAAATAACAAATTTCTAAATGAATATTTTATTGAATATATACTCACTGCTGACACACATTGGAAATAAATATAGTGTAAAAGTGTCACAAAGTCACCCCACGTGTACAAAGTCACGCTTACGTTATCACTAGTGGTGCGTGTGTGCATTCATCAGGTAGTAGCCTAGGTTTCTCAGTCCTAGGCACGCATACTGGCCGCGATAGATCATTCATTGGCTTCTAACTGTACAAGAGAGGATAGGTCGTTCGGGATAAAGTGAGCACTAAAGATTTGACCTTTGAAAAAAAATCACTAGCCGTTATTGCATGTAATTCAACATTAACTCTAGTTGCCTTACTGCTTGTATGGTTGGCAGCGAATTGCAGTAAGTAGTCTATGTATTTTCCTGTTCAAATACGACAATACTGAATTCAAATCAACTAAATTTGACATATGTGTGTTTTATATAATTAATTAACCTTTTGTATTAAACTATATATGTTTACACCGTCTGTGTAATTTATTTTGAACGCGCAAGCATTAAGTGACGTGTCCAGACAGGTAAAACATTTCCCTTTGTTAAGATGTTACGCACGGAAAGGTACGAATTGGCTGAAAATATAAATGTAGCAGGGTTTTTTTTTTGTGCTCAGTTTATCTTGAGCCGCCTTTAGAAACATACGATAACCTTTGTAATGTTTTCCTTATATATTACTGGCTTGCAATAGTCAAAGGCGTGTCAAGACAGTCGTCGTGCATTCATAGAAGTGACAGTGAAATATATATTCTTGGCGCTGATTATGTTCCAGGCCTTATCGATTTGAATTTATGTTCGGGCCACTTGCGATAATTTTACAACTATCTACGATACTCGGGACCAAAATTAACACGAAAAATAAGGCTTGATATTGAGTAATTTAATTGTACTTAATTTTAGATTAATGTACAAAACCAATTCGTTATCTTACTTACTGATTAAACTGACTGAATTAACATTTAAGAAATTCCCTTTGAATTATTTTAAAAAAAATTTTCCCCCTGATTTTTTTACATATTAAGGTGGCCGCCTGCCCAGGCCGAGCGGTGTACGGAGCTACGACCGTTACAAGATTATTCGAAAATTGCTAATTGATCATGAGTGGTGTCTGCTTAGGAATAACATTCGAAGAACGTTATACGCGTGTATATCCGTTTCAAGTTCACCATCACTTATAGTCTGTCTCACGAAAAAAATTCCATTTTTTGACAGTTTTGAAGGCTGTCATGTGTACCAATTTCTGCAGAAAATTACTTTTCATTTTGATAAATTGCTCAGTTTGAGACCCAGCTAAGTATTTGTGTTCAAATGTCGCTTGTGGCAGAGGTAAAACACTACTTAATTCATGGAAACAACTCTAAAAAAAATATGCCAACACAACTGTCAAAAAGTGTTATTCTTTTATGAAACAAGACTATATTTGCCGCACATTTTCTTGCAGCCGAATATGGCGAAAATGGGTGTTTTTGCGGTCTGTTTTAGGTATGAAAATTTAGGTACAGAATATTTTAAAAGGAACAGGCGTGTACAGTATAACTTTGGCTTTAATATCACGTCGTAAAACGGTAGGGTCCCTTCTGGATGTGTCACAGAGGCATGTTGTCAGCGAGAAGGCTGTACACCATTTCAGTGACTTGCTACTAGAGGCTAGAGTGTAACGTGCTGTCTCGTCCTTATCGCTCCCGCACTTCTAGGCCTCGTACGCGCAAAATATATTCACCCAGACGGTCACCTTGGTTACGGAGCAGTAGAACTCTCTCTGCGGACTGCATGCTGTGAAGGCCTGGCCTCGAATGTATTCGCGACATTGTACGTATCACTACTACTCACGGAGACGCCCTGTGCGCATACACTGAGAAAAATTATCACTCAGATATTTACAGAATTGTTCTGTAATCAGTTTGTATGGTAGCAACAACAAGACTTCAGTAACATAAACAGATTGTTCTGTACTTTATTACAATACCTATCCTTTGAGGAACAATCCAAATCTTGTAGCACGTTTTTCTGTTGAAGGAACTATCTTATCTATAGTAAGAACAGAACGGTTTGCTGTTGCAAATGTATAAATGGTTAAAAATACTGTCTCGAAGTATTGTAACAATTACTAAACATATAACAGCAAAATTAACAAAGTTTTTCACTAGCAGCACCAATCACTTTTCGTTACAGTTACAATAACTTGGCTCTAGGAACTATCTTCTTCTGTTAAAAGTTTACAAACGAGCAAGGTAAATTTATCGATACTATTTTGTGCCCGTAACACATTTGCCTCTGTTTAAATTACTCTCATACTTATTGTCTTTACCATCTTATTCTGTTAAAAGTTATAAAACAAGCAGGGTAATCTTAACAAAATTATATTGTGCCCGCAACATGTTTGCCTTTGTTTAAATTACTCTCCTACTTGTATTGTAGAGTTAACAAACAAGTGTAGTAAACACAAATAGTGTCGTGGACTGTTAGAGGACCCGCCTGACTTTGTTCAGATTATAGAACTATTCTCCGTTCACTCTAAGTTGAGTCCTGAAGTAAACAAATAACGTAATATTATTGCACTTCGCTAGTTTCTAATTGGCTCAATTTATGCAGCGCGCCGACGTACTATTTCCAACCGACAAAACTGTGTACAGTCGGCATCATAGGAAACAACAACGTCCTATATATTAAAACAATACTGCGTGAAAATTTCGTACGTGTTATCGACATACGGAAACAAAAATTACATAAAAAATTGATAAAACTATTGACATCATGTGCAATTACAGTATATTTCAAAATTTAATTGTAATTATCAAGCCATGACTAACGATCGTATTCAAATATTCTGGTACTACCGTAACGAAAATTTGGTACTACATGCACAAAAAAGTTGTCAACAAAATGTGATTGAACTTACGTTAATGCCCTCCTGGATAATGCTGTACTTCGTTTTGGAAAAATTACATTTTATAAATCACCAAACACTCTGTCGATAATTCACGACACATATTCGTTATTTTTTTTTTTTTATTGTAAAGAATGTTATGCGAGATTTTTATTCTTGCCTAATAAACATCACCGCAGTTTGTTTAGTAATGAAGACACATCCACGTTTCGAAAACCATGCAACACATTTTCACTGTTCACGTCCAGCGTCACATAACCTAACCCGCATGCGATGTAAGCATAGGCAGACGCGGGAACGGAACGAATTGATCAAGGAATTTTGTTTCAGACGAACTGAAACGGAAAATGGATACGCGGAGAAACCATTCGCAGTAGCCACAACATTGACGCGTTAATGTCCAAAAATACT
>PNEQ01051785.1:87094-112076 GCA_003012365.1 Medauroidea extradentata
TGGTTATTATTACTGAACTAAACTTTTGGTATTTTCAGAGTATCGTACATCTCTAAATACTGGCAAGTGTACCAAGAAACTCGTACGTTTAACAGTACGTCAGTCGTTAAATAACTCGTGAAATCAACTGTACGGACGTGTCGTCCGCTAACCATAATTATAGTAATAAACATATAGAGTCGTAGATTGTGTTTGCAACTTCTGTATATTTTAGATATTTGTTAATAAAACTCTCTTATTAAGTGATGGAGTTGTAAATTTATATGTACACGACAGATAACAAAGAACTATTTCTTATGCAAGATCACGGTGCACGGCGGTCGGCAGCCAATGAACATGTTTGTTTATAATTTGCTTTGTTTATCCTAAAACTCAACTAAAAGTGAACGGAGAATAGTATTGTAGAGTTAACATAAAAGTATGGTAGCTACAACAGATCAACGGATTGCTGGAGGTACCTACGGCTGCGACAATAGTGCTATCTGTTGTTAGCTCCAGGAATCTATTGCTACTATTACTTGTACTACAAGCTTTAAATATATATTTTCAAGTTTTGCTCATTTTGTTTAATACTGTTGTTCATACCTGGCTATAATCTTCAGAATAGTACGAGGGCCGGGTCTGGAATAGATGATACTCAACTAAACCAACATTGTACGAAGTTAACTTTGGGCAGAGGTCTTTGGCCGATGTGTATATCGTAATGAGATGCGCGGAATTACCAACATATATACGAACTATCGCCACGAAGCTATACTCACACGAATAAAATAAACATTAGTTATTTTCCGTGCGAGAATAATATACAACGATTTATAAATTTGTCGTGCGACAGTCTTTTGCAACGCTTTGTCGAAAGAAACAATGCACACGGCCGCTCTGTATAATGCATTTGAAGCGAATGCTAGGGCCCCGTAAAATAACATCACAATAGTGTTAAAATTACAATACTGTATTGCTGGGAGTACTACACAGCAGCGTAAAACCAACAAAACAAATTGTTAAAATTATCGTACTACAACAGCACTGTACAAGCAACAGAACACATTGTAAAATCACAATACTGCATTGCTGGAAGTATTACACAGCACCGTAAAACCAACAAAACAAATTGTTAAAATTACGGTACTGCATTGCTGTACAAGCAACAGAATATATTGTTAAAATTGTCATACTGCGTTGCTAGGAGCAACAAGTAGAGATTGCTAATACTACAGAACAGCATTGCTGCACTGAGAAAAAAATTTTGTTGGTGCAAACAAAATTTGTTTGAATCAACCAAATCATTTGTTTATAGAGGGGCAACGAAATATTTGTTTGCTCGTACCAAATTATTTTGTTCCCTCGATTTGTTTGAGGCAAATAGCTGCATTTTGTTAGCAGTACCAAATATTTAGTTGGTCATAAAAATATTTCGTTAGACATATTAAATGCGCATACAATATTTTAAGAACTAAAAAAATTATATTTTACAAACTTAAAAAATTTCAGAAATTTTAAGACTTAAAAAAAAAGTACGGTCGGACCAGGATTTGAACCATTATCCTATCACTGCCCCATTTACGTTCATGACTTAACCAATTGAGCTACGACTGCTTCTGTAATATTGAGGTTGTTATTTGTACATGAAAAGTTGTGCCTAATATTAAATTACGATTGTATTGTTTTATTTTCAAACATGTTTGTTTTCCGTCTACGGAAAGGTAAACGACGTCGAATAATACTAATACATGATTGCCGTGCACCGCAGCACAAAGAACGAGACGTGCAGATGCGGTGGTTTTCAAGTTTATAGCATTTTCTTTTGTGATCGATCAAATTAACCCCTTTGAAATGGTTGTAGCTAAAATTAAGATACTTGAATTATGCTGATTAACAGTTTAGACGTCCTACTTGTCGCACAAACTTATATTTTGAATGTTGAGGTATACAGTGTTCGCCATCTTGTCGCTCACGCACGCCAGACTGCCATCTTCCGCGAGTCAACCAAATGGATTAGTTTTGATAACAAAATCATTTAGTCCATCGAAAAAAATTGTTGGTTCAAAGCACATCACTCATAACTAACAATATTATTTTGTTGACCAGTTGTAACAAGTTGTTTGTTTACACAGAATATTTATTTGACGTCCTATAGTAACCAAATATACGTTTGGCACAAACAAATTGCGTTTAAATGAATAATTTGGTCGAGGGAAATAACTAAATTAGTTTGGAGGACTCCAAGTTTGGTCTTACCAACAAAATATTGTTTGGCTGAAGCAAACATCACCCAAACAAATATATTTAGTACAATGAAACAATTCTTTCTCTCAGTGTGACAGTACCCAGCAACTCTGTAATGGCAACAAATAAGTTTTGCTGTTATTACTATCTCAATTTACCATATGTAGGTAATAACTGTAACCAATCAGATAGCTGTCACTATGTTAACAATAATGGATGATTGGAGGAATTAAAATCTGATTCTTATAACAATACATTTCTCTCAGTGTACATCGCCGGTACGTGTTTGGCTTGGAGTGGTTCTCTGTCCGAGGGCTTGTGGTGGCCTGCAGCGCGTGTACTAATCGTCTGAGCCACAGAATAAATAATGTTATCAGAGGTGACAAGGATAGCTTTTTCATTGTTGTTATCGTACCAGCTCTCGGGGCGTGAAGGAATATAAACAATACCGCGTGGGTTAGAGACATTGGTTTATGTAACGACTTCTAGTGCTTGAGATACTGTAAGTGAGGAGTGTTTATGGGAAACGATGTGAGTGCCAGAAAATCACATTTTGAGGTTTTCCATGTCCTGTTGCTAATACCGTAGGAAGTGATATAAGTATCAATAATGCATTATTCAGCTCAAACAAACGTGTAACTCCATAACTGTTGACGTGGAGAATGATACAAGTGCCATTTGAAGTAACAAAAATTTTCAGTAATAGTAGTTCTTTTCACACTTACAAATTCAATTCTGTAAATAAATTTAACTCAGCATTCGAATTATAAATTATTTGTGACTTTTTTTTTCCTCTGAAAAACTTACTATTTTGCACTTATATCGTTTCCCACAAATACTCCTCAATTAGTTTGTATAGTAACTAAATATTTGAAAATGGTAAACTGGACGATTTGAGGCTCAATATCAGATAGTAACAGACTCTATTAGAAGATCCATAATGAAGCTTTTTAATCATTGTTATTAAACCAGTTGTCGGGACGTACAGGAAAGTAATATAAAGCAGTGGTTTACACAATCGCTTATATTTCAAGAAATACTGTAACTTGTTTGTATCTCATTTACAAATTTAGAAAGGGTAAATGTGACGATAATTACGTGTCAATTTTCTCGTAGACAATAATAAAATAGGTCGTACTAATCTGCAGTGTAACCAAACTTCTAGGATCTCCGACACCATGGCAATTCAGAGAGAAAACGAGTACGATAAAAATTACGCCGTGTCGCTTCTGTTACTACTTATTTATTGTGTGCCTGAGCTGAGCCAGCTCCCAGGCCACCGCCCCTAGCCGCGGGGGTGTCTTGAAATTTGCCCGGGGAGGAAAGGGGGGGGGGGAGGAGTGCCGCGAGTGTGCTCACTAACGAGCCGTTGTTGTGACGGCGGCGCGCCGGTCTTTTCCGCCGTCGTGCGCCCGCTAAGGGCCGCCGTGGACGCCTTTTGTCCGCGCCGGTCATTAGCAGTGGCCACAGTGTTGATTAGCGCGGCTTACAGTCGCGACATGCTGCACGGTGCATGCATAGAGGAGGGAGACGGCGACGAAACGTGAAGGGTTAATGCGGCTAAAGTTTTCAACGGCGCGGCGGTCTGAGTAAGATGAGGGTTACAAATACATGGTCGCGTATTCAAGGGGAGTTCACGCAAAAATGTTTGTATTTGTACGAGACTTGGTTTGTTTTATATACATAGGGTAAAACGACCATGTACCGTGATATTCCTTTGCCTATCTCAGAGCTCTGGTGGCAGCAAGGAAAGGGTTTGACATGTTTAATTATATTCGGTGTGGCTGTCACGTTTTGTAATATCGCTTCCGGACAAAAACAATTTTCTGCATCGAGAAAAGGATACAACACTGCTAAATTAATAAAATTGCAGGGGGAAAAGTTTACGAATATGCTCAGTGAGTAAAAATGCTTTTTTTTGTCTCAGTTTTCAGAGTATTGAAAAAAAAACTGCCTGAAAGTGTGCGTGGCACCGAGATGTATAAAAAAGTCAGTGGTGGCGTATATGTAGCTGCAACAGGTACTGAGCCACATCGAAAATAATTTAACATGTAAAACCATATGTTGCTGCCGCCATGGCTCTGGGATAGGCAATGCCTTTAACAGCGTGTTGTAGAAAATTAAACGCAAAAACACTGTTTTAAGTCTACACTTTTTTAAAAGTCAAAATACAAAACTGCAAAAAAAATCCTAGATACTTAGCCCATTTTATGGTAAAATTTCAATCCGGATTGGACCTGGAGTGGACTGAGAAATCCAGATTGAGATATTGATATAAACAATTTGTTGTAGCCTGAAGTAGTAGTGAAGCGAGATAATCCACTCCAAATGTTGAGGTGGACTGGAGTGAAGAATCCGGATTGAGATTTTATTGTAAACACAGACTTAACTGAAAATAAAACGTGCAGGACCAAACTTTTGCCATATTGCGTTGTTAAGTGTTGTGGTTAGGTTAAAAGAGAACAAATTATAATCAAATAGAAAGATATTGTAAGTAAAGTATTTGTAAAGCGAAACTGAACAAGGAAAGAGGAACGTCTCGAAAAGAAAATAATATTTAGTCACAATTTATGTCTAAAATAAGAAAAAAAAAAATATCTGATACAAATATAAAAATAATAAAAGACGTTGAAAACTGGGCTGAACCGCCCCCTTAAATCATGGTATTACCTCCCCCAGTTAGTTCTGAGTTTGCGACCGTTATCTCATTAAGGGCGCGGCTACCGCAATTTTCATCACCATTATTTTATTTTTTATTTGCACCAAATATTTTTTTTTCTTATTGTAGACACAAAATGTGACTAAATTTGGTTCTTATGAAATTTTTTTATCTCTCATAGTTTTCGCGAAATGGCTTGTTTAAGTCATATTTTACATGTTTCCGTTTTAACCACACACTAAAACCAACTGATATAACGAACTCAAAAAAATCACAGTGGATAAAGACATTGCAGGCTACAATGACATGCTCGTAAAATTAAAGAATAAAAATTATTTGTATTTTAAAAAAAATATTGAATTTTTAAAATTATTATTTTCAGTTTCAGCATTTTTTTAAAATTCAAATAATTTTTATTCTTTAATTTTATGAGCATCTCATTGTAGCCTGCAATGTCTTTATCCACTATGATTTTTCTGAGTTTGGTATGTTAGTTGGTTTTAGTGTAGTCGTTAAAACGGAAACACGCAAAATATGACTTTAACAAGCCATTAAGCGAAAAGTATGAGAGATAAAAAAATTTTATAAGAGCCAAATTTCGTCACATTTTGTGTCTAAAATAAGAAAAAAAAATCTGGTACAAATAAAAAATTAAAAAAAAATGGCGATGAAAATTGCGGTAGACCGCTCCCTTAACATGTCTCAGTTGAGCTAGCGGCTGTCTTAGGGCCGAATCTATAGACCTCTTTCGAATGACAACCAACTGCTCACCAATGCTTTCTCTATGGAGATAGCAGTTGGATGTCATTCGAAAGCCGTTTATAGATACGGCCCTTAGTCTGTCACTGTACTGATTCATCAAATTATAATTCAGCAAAAAGTGCTTCTCCGTTATATCCATATAATTTGTTATTATTTGATTGATTATTCCTAAGAGAGAGCACATATCAAAAACTGTTCCACAGATTTTTGCCATGTAGTATAATTTTTATAGACAAAAATTACGTAGATTAGGCTTATTAGTTCATTAATGAAAGTTTTCTTTGTTACATTATTAACTAAAACAATTGTGTACTTTTTATTGATAAATTTTGTTAACACAGTAGGCCTATGAAATGTTTTAATGAAACTGTAGAATAGTTTTCCGATATAAGCTCTCGTTTAGGATTTAAAAAATAGTTATCGTAAAAGCAGTAGTAATACTGGATCGTAGCTTTTATAGCAAATAAACGTGGACACTTCTGATGTTCGTGTTACAGTATTTATAAAGTGGGCGTACTTATTTGTGCATAGTTCTGTACACAGAAGGCAAATAATGTTTTTGTCTTGCATACGTGTTCCCGACGTTTACATTAAATATCCGTTTTTAGTGACTAATAATTTCACAAATACGCAATGGCTGTGTGATTGTTATGAATGCGAAGAGAATGACAGGAAGAACGTTTCGGAGCAGTTTTGTTCGTGTTGGGTGTTTTGTCCCCGACTTACATTTTCGCCATTGTGGAATTCACGTTGTTTGTCCGTCGGCTATGTAGCAGGGGATTCGATGCAATCCCGCTCAGCAGTCGCGGTGTGCGTGGTGCATAACTACCCGGCGAAGCGCGTTTCGCCATCACTACCCGTCTCGTCGGTAATATTGGAGCGGTCCCGGCCTTCAGACGACAGCTCGCGCACGAACAGGGAATCTACTAAATTACAAGACAATAGAAGTACAGTATTTAAATGTACGTGTTTATTTATTGTGGTAATTAATGATTATGACACCAGTACTGCCTTGAGCTAATAAAATCAGATTTGAAATGGTTTTGCTGTGAAGATTGTAAAATAATTTTGACACAAAAATGAAAAATTTCATTAGAAATTCATCATTTTACTCTAAGCATCTACTGGTATTTAAAATTGTTAAATTTAGTAGCGCAGGTTATTAAGTAAAGGTTTTTTTCTCCCTCACAACTTATGATGTGTAGACGCACGAGTATTTCGCGTGATGATTCAACTTTTATTTATTTAGACACGTACAAAATTCAACACTTGGCCGATTTGCAATTTATCGTGTGTTATACTACAAAAGTTTGAATTTAATAATGTTAATTAAAAGTAATACTACTACAAAAATTAATCTACGTTTCTTACAGAAAAAAATACTAGTATATGACAAACTTCTAAACAAAGAGCAAAAAATTCAAATTACATATGTTAAAACAAGAGTTATACACATTAGAAGTTCTCACTAATAATATAAAATTATTTTCCATTACTAGTATACAGTCGTCGACTGTAATATCTACTGTACTAATATAAATGGATCATTCCATGTAAAATCAACAGATTTTCAGAAGTATTAACAGTGAGTTTCTCTATTTTTTTATCTTTATTGCTGAATTTTACTGGTAGTATTAAATACTGATTCCCAAAATTTCAGAAAGATTAGTTGAATATTAGCTAATAAAATATTGATTTTTTTATTGAACAGTGTGTCAACTTCAGAAAACACTTTGGTTCAAAAAGCAAGTTTTAAACCTTTATTTTGTAGAAACTAATCAATACACAGGCTTGACAGTAACAATCCTTATAGTCTTTTTACTGGGGAATGCCCTACAAATAATGCTGGGCCCAGCCACTTTCGTGTAGTAATTCTGTAAAGTAGACAGACAAAATGGCGTATGTTTGAAATGTGCAATATCCATAATTTTTTGCACATACTAAAAAGTTTTATTTGCTTGCTTTATATTTTTTTCTTAAAGATAGATACCATTATTAATATATAAAAACATAAATATGCAATATATATGTTAAAAATAAGCTTTTGTTTTTAATTCAAACTCCGTATTTTGCTAAAAATGGCTAAAATTGGCTGTTTTGTAGAACTTGTTGGTTAAAACTGATAAGTGGAAACGTAAACAGGTTATATGAATAGACAATTGTGTGATATGTTTCACTAAAACCCCTAACGACTAGGAATGATATCCTGCGTTCAAAACTATAAATAATTATTTATTTACTCTGTGGTATTTTCTCTCGTTGTTAAATGTCCGTTATAGAGATTACGCAATGGTTGGTAATTATATTTGTAAGTATGGTCAATCTATGATACCGGACGAGCGAATGTCTGTTAACACATAGGCGATTCGGGATAAAGTGAGAACTCTTTAAGAGCCCTGCTAAATTTAATTTTCCGTCAATTCGTGTCTTTCCGCGCTTAATAGCTAACGACGGGAAATATCTAACTTCTCTTGTACACGTCACTTAATGTTTGCGTGTGTAAGATAATTTGTACAGTTGGTAGGAACATATAGTTAGATAAAAAAATTATTATATTAGTCATATAGAATACATGTAGCCTATGTCGATTTCAGTTTTATTTCAGCATTGTTGTATTAAAATAGGAAAATATACGGAACTATATTCGGCATTTCGCTGCCAACCATACAATCAGTAAAACAACTTAGGTTAATTTTGAATTCAATGCAACAGTTGCTAGTGATTTTTTTCAAAGGTTAACTTCTTAGATGCTCACTTATCCCGAACGACCTATAGTCGGTATCTAACTGAAAGCCCGGTCTGAGTTTCACACTCTCCCACGGCTTTCCCTGATTCGTCGGCATGTTCTTCGTTCAGGCGTAACGGAGAAAGTCATATACTTGGTAGGGCGCGAGGCTCTTGTAATGCGAATGTTTCATAGGTTTCTCATGTCGGTGCGTCAAAGCCAACATTTCTGTGGTACGCTGCCTTATAAGTAGAGAAAACCAATTTAATTACTGTCTTGAAATAATTCACAGTGATATAACATAGGCTGTGTATCAAAACAAAACAAAAGAACTTTCCCTATTTATATATTTTTCAAGAAATTACTGAATTTCCAACTTATTTCTTATACTTTTGCGATTTTTTTTTTTAATATTACCCAGACGGTTTCTAAATGTTTTATAGCGTAGCTCACGGGCTGTTAGTTAATTGTTAGTTATTACAATCGTTATTTTTGCTATTATTATTGTTTAAGTAAGTCAATTTATTGTGTAAATTTTGACTTTGACGCAGTGTTATAAAAAACTATACGAGCTGAAATGGTTTCGTAAGAAAGTACTGTTCTCGCGGGTATCTTCTGCAAAACTATTTTGTAAAACTATAATATTGTGATTTTATCCCAGTTGAAGTACTGTTAATGGCGCTGCCTTCTCTTCAGTCCTGGCGAGAAGAAGGACATGAATTTATTTGGATGTTAAATTATGTGCTCACTCGCCTTTCACGATACCACTTCCGGACAAAACACTTTCTGCACTAAGATGAGGTAAATATTCCTACAGGTATTAAAATGGTTTGGAGTGTTTTTTTTACACAAAAATGTACTTATTTGTTTACATATACCAGGTCATTGAAATAAAAACATCTTACAAGATCCAATAAAAATGCGGGCAGTACCGAGATAAACACAAAATATTAATAGTGAGGGATATGTGTAGGTCTGTTAAATACTGAGCCACATCTAAAAAAGGTATTAATTAGCATGTTAAATACCTTGTGTTGCTCACACTGGACCTCAAGATAAGGTAGCGCTCTTAAAGGTGCCGCCTACCTGCGCCTTACAGGCTCAGAAGGGACGGAGCTATAAGGGCGACCTTGAGACGCGTATCACATTTAGCATCGCCTCAACGAGCCAAGCACTGAACTAGTATGCAAGATTCCCTCGTGATCCATTTCGCTGTTGGCTTGTAAGCGGTGACCATATAATTTTATTAGTGGGGAAAGTCCGTAAAGTTCAGTACACGATTATGAGTTTCGCATACATCCGGTTAGTACATTTTGAAGTACGGCAGTCTGAAAATGTAGTTTTTAGCTATGTTGGAGGGTTTAGAAACAGTGTTTTTAATGAGCGTGGTGTGTTAATAATGACAATCCATACTGGACCGAAGTGTGTTTCCTTTTCGTGCATAGGCACAATGAACACGTGTGAAATAGTTTCGCAATATAAACATTTATATCTCAGCTTTACAACTCGTTTTAAGTGCGTGGTAAGCGAGGCCCGTAAAAGGGACCTCCCTACCTACTCTACAAAAACGCTACAGCGAGTTACGGCTATTCTTTTTTTAAAGAAACTATTTAAGGCGCATTATACTTTTATGTCTACGAAAAACGCACAAACTTCAAACTATGTCGCTATAATTCAAAAAATTCAGCACGTCTATTAGGAACATTATTTTCGAGCCCCTAAAAAAATGGGTTTTCAAGACTGCCGTACCTGGAAAAAATAACAACCGGATTCGAAAAACACAACTATGGAAACAAGCGTTAGACTTTGAACTACGCTACCAACAATTAAAATAATGTGGTCACCGCTTACTTAAAAGTCCCATAGGAAAAAGTTTAATAGTAAAGCACATCACGCCAGCTAAGTAGCTTGCGCGGAGAGTCGATAATGCGTTATTTAGGATCCTTGTTTTTCGCGAAAACAATTTTGCCTCACTTAGTTTCGGTGTCTGACGTGCACATCTGCAGTTCTGCTTCGTGGTCAGTGATTGGATATTTCAACTCTCTCGAGCCGTTGGATTCTGCCGGAAAATCACAGACGTGTGGTGTTGCAGGTACGTTTTTGTAATTGGCTCAGTCAAATGGGATACGGCTCTTCACACAGACACACTGCCTACAATCATGAAGCCGAATTGCAGATGTGCGCGTGAGACACTGAAACAAACTGGGGCAAAATTATTTTCGCGAATAATAGGGGTCCCTATGCATTACATACATGCCGGTCAACGGCAACCTTACCGCCCCTGCCTCTCTCTCTCTCTCTCTCTCTCTCTCTCTCTCACACACACACACACACGCCTATCTAGGGAGGCCCCTTAAGGGGGATTGATCCCTGTCAGATCGGTTTTACGGTTTTTCTTATAAATCAGGGAATAGACACATTGTTTTACTTTTTTCACGCTGACAAGGCATAGTTTATTGTTTCATTCACTTTTTGGAATCCATATGGCATTATTTCTATTAATTTTGTGGCCTGTGTAGTCGCTCCCGTAAATAAAGCAATTTTTCCTTTTCAGCTGTTTCCAGTTGCAGAATAATGAATTTATAATGGTTCCAACAAGTACAGAAAATCGATTAAGTTTGTATATATGCCCTGTCGTGACAAAAATTTTGATACATCGACTGGAACAGAAGTTATCGAGAAGAAACGGATAAATCCAGGGTGGTAGGAATCAATGCCCCTTAAAAATTTCGTAGTACGAGTAGCTTCTATATTGGCAGTTTAATTCTGCGAACGAGGGCACAGCATGCGCGACGATAGCTGTTGGGAAACGAAGTTTGAAGTGTCAACTACCAGTTGTCTGCACTTTTTCGACTGCTGCCGGAATAGCGTCTTCATCTTGATACGTTTCTATCATGTCTCAGCCGCACTTGACAGTGTAAATTGACGGCTTGTTAGACGCATTAGCTCGGTGCGGATCCATAGTTGAGAATAGGACGCTTCTACGACCCTCATTCAGTATCATATAGGCAAGATTGCTGTTATCTGAACAGATATAGTCTGGCGAAGCAGTGCTTTGTATGTATTTAAAATGCAATTAGGCACTTTATACTGATCACTGGCCAACATCTATAATAACCGATAACAGTATTTTATTGGGGCTAAAATGATAAGTTTTCAGAGTGGTGAAATTATTCTGGTTTTCAGTTTCATTTATAGTTTTTTTTTATATTGAAAATAGAAAAGAAAAATGCAAAATATCTTAAATAAATATTTAAGCTGTGTTCACTTTATCCTGAACAGTCTATGTAATGATGGTCAGCCATTCTTTAAAAACAGGTAAAATTCACAAGCTTGTGAAATAGCTTTGTTAAAATCCAACACACATTTTTGTCGAAACATGTGTACAAGACATTCTATACCTAACTAATTATTCTTTTATTTTTATTTATTACGTTTTTGTTTGGCGGTTAAATCAATTACGCCTCTCTTCCATTTAAAACCAAGGATCTATTATGTTTTTTTAGTTGGTGCACGTTACATGATGTAGTTAGGTCGCCGAACTGTTTGCATAGCTTTTGAGCGTAGAAGTTTATTCGATAACTACACATTAAGTGGGTAATGTCTGCTTTATAATAGCATTCAAACGACGTTACTCGCGTGCAGGTCCTAAAGTGGTCTTTAAAGTAGATTTCCTCGCGGGCGAAAATGGGTGTGTAGTGTTAACGCATCAAGATAATGTTGTAGAATTAAAAAAAAAAAAAAAGCATGCGTGTGCAGTACGCCTTTTCTTTAACTTACTGTGATAAAATGATAGGTACACTTCTGAATGTATAGACGGATGTTATCGGTGAGAAGGCACCACGCCAGTTAAGGCCTTGTTACGGAATTTTGCAGTGATTTCGAAAATATTTTTTTTTATTGCTACCTAATACTCATATTAAAATTTCGCTCCACAGTTTTATCACTTATATGTTATAATTTGTAGCTGATTTTTTTTTTTTGTAGAATTATACTGAACGTTTTTTTTATTACCCAAAGTACCACTTTTTTCGTCGTGAAAATAAGCAAAAATGAAGGAAATTATTTTTTTTTGCTGGCGAATGGTACATTATTTAAAAAAACGCGTCCACAGTACTGTGCTTCGTGTGATTGCACATTGACTCAAATTTTTTCAAAACTTTTGGTTAAAAAATATTTGAGTTATTGGCACCAGTCTGAAAAAAACTCGGGAACAAGCCCTAAGTGACTGCGTGTAGAAGCTATGATTGGGCGTGTTACACATGTATGGGTCGGTCTTAGCGCTTCCTAATGTGACGTCCTGGGTGGACGTGTTTTCCGCACATTAAGAGGAGTCTTCGCCGGTGTCGAATTTCCATCTTTGACGTGGGAACAGCGTAGTGATAAGAGCCAGTGTCCCACGCTTGACGAGAAGCATATCGCCTCTATTCGCAGTGCGCCCAACTGGCGTGCAAGGTTTTCCTTGTAGTCTTTTTTCTACGAGACTTTAAATGGTGACCACAACATTTTATTTTGAATAGTATGAAGTCAAGACCAACGCATGCCTCTCGCTTTGCACTTTAAGAATTCAGGTAATATTTTTGGAGTTACAGCAGTCTTGAAAAAAAAAAAAAAAAAAAAACCTATTTTAGTCATTTTGAGAGGCCCGAAAGTCATGTTTCTTACCAGCATGCTGAATTTTTGAAAACATAGAAGCGTAGTTTCAAGTGTGTGTTCTTTTCGTAGATAAAACATGATATGAATAAGTTAAGCGGTTTCGCGTGAAAAAGAATACGCGTGACATGCTTCAGGGCCGTCCATGCGCCAGTCCAGAATTCCTCTTAAAGCAGGGGTCGGTTGTTCATCATATTATTATCAGTTTTCCTTCCCCCCTTCCCCACATACACACACACACACACACATAAATACTGGCTACGCCACTGCCAGTTGGTTGCTAACCGAAAGGTGGTACGTCTGGCTGTGGGGTTGCCGCATTTCCACTTACAGACCAGCGTTCGATTTTCTGTTGGGGTTGTCTCCCTTCGCCTTTGATAGAGTTTCTGGCAAACCTGTCTCCCTCGCATGGTTCAGCCAGTTGAACAAACCCTGTTGCCCGGCTCTGGGAGCTAACAAGTGAGAGTTGGCTGTCCGGTGTAGGCCAGTTTGCATGACTTGTTTTGAGACAAGGTATGGCCAGCTCGAAAGTTGCTTCCACACCAATTGTTTCATTACAAGTGGGAAATGTAGTCACAAGTAACGATGGAACGAACACTATGTCTTGCAAATATAAAAATTATGAATTCTTGCCACGTGAACACCCTTAAGGGCGCGGTCTACCACAATTTTCATCATTATTATTTTATTTTGTATTTGTACCAGATATTTTTTCTTGTTTTAGACACATAATGTGACTAAATTTGGCTCTTATGAATTTTTTTTATCTCTCATAGTTTTCGCGTAATGGCTTGTTAAAGTCATATTTTGCATGTTTCCGTTTTAACGACTACACTAAAACCAACTGATATACCAAACTCAAAAAAATCACAGTGGGTAAAGACATTGCAGGCTACAATTACATGCTGATGAAATTAAAGAATAAACATTATTTGTATTTTAAAAAAAAATTATTGAACTTTTTAAATTTTCAGTTTCAGCAATTTTTTTTAAAACTCAAATAATTTTTATTCTTTAAATTCATGAGCATGTCATTGTAGCCTGCAATGTCTTTATCTACTGTGATTTTTTTGAGTTTGGTATATCAGTTGGTTTTAGTGTAGTCGTTAAAACGGAAACATGCAAAAATATAACTTTAACAAGCCATTACGCGAAAACTATGAGAGATAAAAAAATTTCACAAGAGCCAAATTTAGTCACATTTCGTGTCTAAAATAAGAAAAAAAATATCTGGTATAAATAAAAAATTAAAAAATGGCGATGAAAATTGCGGTTTAACGCGCCCTTAAGAGTGATGGCCAACATCTTGAATTTTTGTATTTTGTGCCATATGCAACTTTAACCAAACTACAGAATAGAATACACATTGATATAATTTTAGACACCGTAAATCTTTATTTCCGTTACTGTTGTCACATATCGGATTGCAATTAATAAAGTAGTAAGAATTTTCTAACTGTCATTCGATCTGTAACAACAGTAACGACAAAACGATATTTATTGTGTCTGAAATTCTATCAATATGTATTATATTACGTAGTTAGGTTAATGTTGCATATAGCACAAAATACAAAAATTTAAGATGGTGACTATCTCTCACTCTTAAGGGGGAATGTTAGAAAATTGTATTGTATTTTCAGTTTTTGAGCCACAACAGTTATTCAAATTGTATTATCAAAATGTTCTCTTCGACAAATCATAGGATGTATTCTTGGTAAACTTCCTGATGTAAATAATAATAATGGAATCTTTCATTTATTTGTCATGCAGAATCATTACAAGAGAATTCTTGAACTCTAACCTATAATTCTCTTACAATGATTCTGCCTGACACATTAATTAAATATTCCATTATTGTTTATGCCAAGCAGTTTACCAAGAATGTCCTGTGCCTTGTCGAAGAGAAAATTTTGATAATACAATTTGACTAAACGTTGTGGCACAAAAACTGAAAATACGATACAATTTTCTAACACTCTCCCTTAAGGCTCGGTTTCAGTCACCATATTGAATTTTATTATGTTTCGCTTTTCTGGAATTCTGAGAAAAAAATATTAAATCGGCTACTATACCGCAAATTCTATCTACTTTGTGCTACAGTATAAGCAATGCAATTGAGCTAGTAATGTATAGTTATAAGTAGTTAAGTGGCAATCAGTCGGACAAATTATTAATATAAAACATTTGCCACACGAATTGAGGCGTAATTATAAGTTAACTGCTAAATAGCAATGTCTGTACTATAGAGAAATGTAAATAGAATTTTAGGTATAATCGCGAATTAATACATATATCAAAAATTCATCTTACAGTTTCAACACCTATATTTATATCATCGTTTGTATCTGAATTTTTCTGTTACAATAAATCAAACTGTTTTTTTTTTTTTTTTTGCCCCTGAAATATCACATATTTTGTTGTCAAAATAAACCAAAATGAATTAAAATCATTTTTTTGCTAACAAACGGTACATTATTTTGAAAAACTCTCTCCCAAAATTGTGTATAGTATGACTGTACACGGTCTCAAATTTTTTCAAAGCATTTTGGGTAAAAAATATTCGAGTTATTTCAATTGTTTGAAATAAATGGTTGCACGAGGGATGTGTGGTAACCCTAGTTGCGGGACGTCCTGTGGCAGCGGCTCGTGTTCCTGGAAGAAGTCCGGCTGGCTGGGGCGGTGGCCGACGTCCAGCCCAGGGCATCCACTGTGCCGTGCCGAGACGTGTGAGCGCGCTGTTTGTCGCCGTGACTTCCGCCCGGGGCGTGCCTCTCGTCTATCCTCTACTCCTATACTCCAGAGTCTATCTTTCCTGGAGGTTGTACATACCTATATACAGAGCCACAAGCATTTTTACACCATTTTGTTTCTTGGCCGTACGTGCACGTCGGCTTCTCTGATTCCTAGTTACTGACCGGCGTGTCGTTGTTAAAGGGCACTGTTCACCTCAGTTTTCAACGTCTTTTTTAAATTTTGATATTGGTACTAGATATTTTTTTTCTTATTTTATACATAAATTGTAATTAAATCTTCCTCTTAGGAAATTTTTTGTATATCTCATAGTTTTTGCGTAATGAGTCGTAAACGTCAAAATTTGGACTTTGCGGTTTTAAGTACGCCACTAAAACCAACTTAAAAATAAATTAAAACAACATTTGGGTGGCCATTCACTATTGTTTACGGCGCCCTTTCCAACATTAAGGGGGGGGGGGCAATGTTACGCCACTGCCCAGTGGGGACATTCAATTTGTTCGTAGGTGCACACATCTGGCTGGGGAATTCAGTTGACCTCAGGAAGCCAACACTAATCCCTAGTGCACTAGTGCAGGGCTTTCACTAGTCCAGTGTTCGTTCTCACTCCGTTAGTCGCCGTGCCATGCCCCGGCGTTTCCAACCCTGACTCACCCAGAGCTGGAGATTAACTTAAGTGGGAGAGGCTATATATTCGTTTCACCGCCGTATTACCGAAAGCCGGTTTAGGCGAGAGTATATGCCCAGTAGGAGGGAAGCATAGAAGGTGGGCAGTCAAGCAAAGACATATTTTCCGGTATCTTAACCTGCATTTTGTTGGCAGAACTTGCCGTACAGTACCTGAACGCGTAGGTATATAAGAAGTAACATACAAGTGGCGCCGCTGCGGTTTTGGAGGAGGGGGATTCAGGCCCCCCAGGCATTTAAATCAACCAAAGACAGCAGTTATTAACAATGCAAATTCATAACTTCCAAAATAATTTAAATTTTCAATAATAATTTTCCATTCAACTGCGTTTTAGACACAGCCCAAGTAACGAATTCTACAAACACGTGCATAAAAGAGACGAGTTTATACAAATTTGTAAAGGATTATTCCAATCTGCATATAAAAAATTCGAAGACTGTACGGAATGGCGTATTTTCCTTTGCGAATAAACTTGCAGTGGGCGACGGCCGCGTAACGACACCACGTGATGTCAGAGTAGCTAATATATGAGCCAGTGAGGTAGGCAACTCGTCAATCATTCGCGTGATGAGCATTCAGAGACATCGTGACGAGGACACATACAGAATGGCTAATCCTTTCGAAGATGCGGTTGATGACCCCTGAGACAGCTAATACTGAAAACATGGCAGTACTTGTACTGACGAAATGTATCTACTTCGACAAGATAGCTCTAGATGAGTTGTGTGTGTGTGTGCGTGAGTGTGCACATAGTAAAACCGTAACGTAGATTTGTTGAAAATAGGTTTTTTTTTTCGGAATAAAAAAATTGTATATTGTTTACAGTCGCCAAGGAAATTTACCGACATACTTGTGTTAAATTTTCAAGCGATCTCTCTAAATTTTTATTGAATCAAATTATTGAATGATTATAACGGGTTATGCCAGTCAATTAATTGAATTTAATTAATTTAATTCAATAAATATTTGATTGTTTGAAATGACCTGTGCAAACAAATGCATTAAAGATAGTAATTAGAAAAAAATAGTCAGCAGGTCTATACTTTTCGACAGTGTACAGGATATTCAGGTGTGTGTATGAATGTTTGAAAAGAGCCTGGAAGGAGATGGTTGTAGACAGTCCAAGGATATCGAAACTTCCCGAGTCTTGGCAGGAAATGTGGACCCACGTCTCATGTAATGGCACACGAGTATCAACTGGCTCAGCTCAGTCAAGACTGCTAGTTTAGCACTGTGCATTCATTCCGTCCACGGGGAAGCTCAGTGAATTTTCTTGAAGAAAAAGAAGCCAGCTTAAACTGCAATTACGTACACTTTTCCCAGCACAGATGAAGCGAGACGTATGCTGTAGGATGTGAGGTGTGAGGCAGTGAGGTGAAAATAAAAAAAATGCCAACAGCCATATTGGTACGTGAAGAACGTTGTTCATTACCATAACTACTACAGGCTAGGAAGATACACGAATTTCACAGGAAAAAAAAAGTTTTGTGGTGACTACAAAATGTTTTGTCAATATAGACCTCGCCAAAATTGTTTGTGGTAGGCCTAGTTACAAAAATTGTTAGCAGGCACTGCAAAACTTTATTGGGGGCAGTAAAAAAAGTTTTGCAATCACTACAAAAAATTTGGTAGGGTCCATAATGACAACATATTTTGTGTGGGTAAATAAGTTGTTTACTACTATTATTATTGTTGTTGTTGTTGTTATGGACGAATTTGGCAAGGGACAATCTCCTACGCTAGGAGCACTAGTTTCTGTAAGGGGTCAACTTTGTGCTGGCGCTTATGGAGAAAACTTCATGTGCAAAAGCGAACATTGTACAGACCCCATAGCTACTAGCAGTGAAGACTGCCCCTTTCCAAACCAATAAAATTGAGCTTTCTAACCTGTAGTAGAATTGAAGAGCACACTTTCAAAACCAGACATGTCCACAAAAATCCGAAAATAAATTAAACAAATTTTCTTTATAAGATTTTTGAGTTACACACGATCATTATTTTCAGATTTATTTATAAAATTATCTATCCCATATAAAAATAGGGCGAAAAATTATGTTTTCATTCAAAACAGTGGCACAACAGCTGTGTCTATTGGATGGCGTAAAGTTGCGGAATCTTGCGTCTGGCAAGTTTACCACTTTTCAAGCCAGGCATGTTCGTAATATTCATTCAGAGCCAGAAATGACAATTTATTCGTTAATAACGAACTAAATGTAATGTGAACATACCTATCTCATAGTAATAGTCATAATTTGAAGGTTAAAATTACATCTACGCAGGCTAAACCTGCAAAAATTTCATTTTCGTCTGTGTCGAAAGATATCAGGTTTTTTACACTCGCTTTCCTTCAGAATTGGATAGGATGAACGTGTCTGGTTTTGTAAGCTTGCTCCTAATTTAACCTTGATATATTAAGAGGTCTATACACCGGATGTAATTTTTCGCGTTTGATGCGCTGAGACAGTGAAGCGATAATGTTCTTCTTTACACACTTGACGGTAACATCATCGCTTCTATTCTCGGCGCGCCAAACTGGTGTGCAGTGTTTTTGTACTCTTTTTACTATGGGACTTAAAGCGGGGACCTTAAAATTTGATTTGTGGAAAGTTTGTTGTAAAGTCCAATGCTTGCTTCCAACGTTGTGTTTTACGAATCCTGGTGGTATTTTGCAAGTTATAACTATTTTAAAAAAAAAAAAAAAAGCCGTTTTTAGCCATTTTTAGGGGCACCGAAAACGTCATTTTTAATTTAAAAAAGCCGTTTTTAGCCATTTTGTGGGGCACCGAAAACATGTTTTATAGTAAGCATGTTACACTTTCAAATTGATAGAAGCCTATTTTTAACGTGTGTTATTTTCGTACACTAAGTTTAGCTGTTTCGCGTATAAAATAATAGACCTGTTCGTGCGTCAGGTGCATAAACCACTTAATATGTAGGTATAAATTAGCTGATGCGTTATCCAGCCATTATCTACGTTCTCAATATACCTACAGGAACAGTTGATGGCACTAATTGGAAACTATTCCGCCATGTTATTGCGTGTGTAAACAAAGTCGACGTGACCTTACTGTTTCTCGGGGATCTCCCGTTTCTCCCGCTCCTTCATTCCGGTGCTGCTCCATACTCACATCATGTCATCCCTCATCAGCGCTAAAGACCTAGATGTTAAGTGCTGACCAAAATCTCTTCACTTCTCTTGAGCTTACTGTTACGTACTAACGCTATATCCGTATTTTCTCTCGTCTTTGATAGAAAAAAAAAAAAAGAAAGATTGGATTGGAATACTGATGCCCCGTCGCCGATCAGCACGTTGCCCCTGGCGGGCTGTGCTGCCTTTGCGATGGTCGGGGAGAGGGGAGGCTGAGGGGGCGGCACCCCGCCGGTCACGCGCCTTGCACCAGATAATGCCTCGCCGCGCCGGAGGCGGCGGGAAGCGCCATAGCTTGCCCGCGGGAAAGGAAGTCCGTGGTCACAGACGAGGTCAAGGGTCGGGGCGCCGCCCTCTATCCCCTCCCCCACCGTGCCGCTGAAGTCTTCTGAAGGACAACTGGCCAGAAGATGTGTCAAGTCTGAGCCCATCTCTTATGCTTGAGGGGCTGTAAATAAATATTGTGTGAGAATGTTCGACTGCACCCGGGAGGGGGGGGGGGCAGTGTATCGCACCCTGAACTGCAGACGTACTATCGGGCGCCCGTAGGCTTCCCCCTAATCTGGAGAATTACATGAAATGAGGTCCTACAATGGAGGCGTGGTGAGAGGAAGTTGGTGGACCTGGCGCGCGAGCCGTGCAGTAGTATGGTACGAAAAGTAAATTTGCTAGCAAAAAAATTATTTTATTCATTTTGGCTTATTTTGACAACAAAATATGTGATATTTCAGGGGAAAAAATCTATATATCCCTTTGGTGTATTGCAGCAGAAAAAAATCAGATACAAACGATGCTATATAAGTGTTAAAACTGTAAGAATGGATTTTTGGTATATGTATTAATTTGTGTTTTAATAAATATTTTCGAAACCACTGCAAAACTAAAGAGCGAGGCCTTAAAAGAAGTTCTCGAGGGGAAGACACGCCAGTTGAGCGTCTTTCGCTTTGAGGCGATGAGGCAAGTGATGGGCGAGGTTAGAGTCGCCTTTAGAACCAGCGTGCTTCTACATCCCGACCACGCTCATCAGGCCGGTTGCACACGAATTAGAACTACAATAGTGTGAGGACATGACAGGCGTGCACAGTGGCGGCTCGTGGGTTGTTGCCAGGTAGGGCTGCAGTTGCCAAGAGCTGTACAAGGTTGTTCGCTGGTTGACTCTACAGCCACTGACACGCTGGTGTGCAGGTGCCCCTTACTACTGAGTGCTCAGAAAATATCTAGTAGCCGGCAAGGTCATTGGTCTACGGCGCGTTCATCTAGAGTGTACAGTTCCGACTATCTGCAGCCCCACCTGGCAACAACCCACGAACCGCCACTGGGCGTGCAGTTATCATGATGTCCTTTCTTTCCTTTACCTTAGGGAAACTGAGTACCGAAGCTCTGAATATGCAACGTATAGCCATTTCTATTCGTTTTTTGCCTCTTTTAAAGATACGCGATGGAACTAGAGATAAACGCAGCGTTTATATATTGTACTGGTGTACAAACCCGTACTCCCACAGATATTTACGAGATATCGCTATGCGGCGCCGCCTTCCGCACGTTTCAATTGCTTTGTAATGTTCGGCAGAGCGAGGAGATACATTTTTTCATAACGACAGTACTCCACATGTGCCCATTGTGCCAATGTATGCAATGAAGACACACAACGAACAAACACGGACTGTCATTGTTCAGACACCATGCTCATTAATGATACCGTTTCTAAGCCCTTCAACGTGGCTAAAAACGGCCTTTACAGAATACCGTACTTCAATATGTACTAACAAGATATATGTAAAACTTAGACACGTTTACCAATAAAACAATAAGTTTTCTCTGCTTAGAGTCCCATAGTAAAATAGATCGTCGGGTATCTTGCACGCTAGTCCAGCGCTTGGGCTCGTTGAGACGATGAGGCATTTTATGCGCGCTTCAAGGTCGCCCTTATAGCTCCGTCACCTCTGAGCCTCTAACGCACAGGATGTATGTATATGCCAACTTGTCAACGTATATCGTCTTCAGGAATGACTGGCAACCCCTGCATTCACCTGTGGAATAAATGATAGGTTTGCGCGTATTGGCTACATATAGGAAGTGGGTTAACCAACCACCGCATTGACGACGATGGTGGGAGGGAGGGTAGTGTACACTTTCCGTGCTCAGTTGCCATAACTGACCACGCTCGATGATGATCACAGCGGTACGATTGTGGCCGGTACTCGATCGTGTGTGTCGGAAGCAGTCTCGTGTGTTGTAACGGTAAATATGTCATTGTATGACGTCCCATTCATTGTCAGCCAAGCGTGGTGGTAGCACTGGGCTCGCATTCGTGAGTATGTGGGTTCGATTCCCTGTCCATATTTCCATTTTCCATTGTGTTTCTTAAGGGGAATGCTGCACGACCGTCTGTAATTGCTAATATATTTTCTGCTACATGGTTTTCTGAAGATATACAGATTTTTTCGACATTTCTTGCTCTAAATGTTAATTTATTTCATCTTTTTACATTGTTAGATAATATGGAAGTTTCATTATTCAACAATGCGTAAGGCTTGAAATGTCTAAAAATGTGTACCTATCTCTCTGTCATGTTTAACGCGCACTACATTTGGATATCTTCCAGTAGAACACACACTTCAAACTATGTCGCTGTGTTTAAAAATTTGGCACGCGTGTAAGAAATATGTTTTTCGGTCCTCTCAAAATGGCCAAAAACCGCTTTTTCAAATTGCCGTATGTGGGAAAATAACCAACCTGATTCGAAAAACTTGAAGATTGATACATGCTGCGGACTTGGGACCATACTTCACACAAATGAAGTGAAACTGTCGTCGCTGTAAGTCCCATAGAAAGAAGAAGAAGAATAACAGTAAATTCTAGCAAGCCAGCTGAGTTACTTGCACGTAAAGTTAATGAAACTTACTGACCGGGAAATTTTGCAATTAATTTGAGAATACGATAGAGTTAAATCATGTGCATGTTTAATTGCTTTCGCGATGTGGTCGCTGGTACTGAAACTCTTCCTTGACGACTTCGTACCAATAGATACCTGCATAACACTCACCGACTGCCGCGCTACCCCCAGATTACACAAGGGAGACAGACACGTCACTTCCATGTTTCGACGAATTTACTCAAATTTTACAGCTTACTAAAATATTAATGTTTCGCAGGGTGGCATCTACATATAAAAAGCGTACTATTTTATGAACATTATTGCAAAAGGACAGTTAAAATTTTGTTTTGAATGGGAATCCTTAATTTTGGTCTGGATTTTATGACATTTTCGGCTGGCTAAGGGAAGGAAGGCTTTTAACAATACTGCAGAAAAGTGTGGTGCATTATTTCACTGTTTGTAAACTACACAGGAAAATGTTACAAAGTTGTGATAAAAGTATTTAAAGAATCAATTGTCCAATAAAATTCGTTCACATCAAAAGCCAGGTAGGATAATCCATCACCTCAGACACGTATTAAAAGTATTTCGTAGCCAACTGCAATCGTCATTCCACAAGTTCTTGTCAACGAGTACAAAGTTCAACTCACGTGGAAATAAATAAGCGTGAACGATACCATAAACCGAACTAAACACTTTTATCACAACTTTGTAACTTACCTAAGTAGTAAAAAAACACAATATACACAAACATATACTTATTTCCGCATTAAAAAGTTAAACAAAAACACGAGTTTCGTTAGCCTCTAATACCAGCCAAGCCATGCTGCCCATTTTGGCCAACCTAACTTTTCATGTGTGTCTCATAACACTCGTATACTACCTACGCGTTTTTACGTACTTTTTAAATTTTAGAATTACTTATTGATCTTCAAGACAACTTGTTGTTTAGACGGCTAATTATTTAAGGAATCCCGAGGTAAAACTATATTATCGAATAAAAACGTTGATCTAGTAGTAAATGTTTAAGGTTGGCATTGATACTGAAACTCACTAAAAATAAGAAATGTTAGCCCCTATCTAGTGTCAGCCCCCTGATGTACAACTGGCCACTCACTGTAGCAGCAGCCAATGTACAAGTAGTTGAAGACAGAGTGTACACATCAGGACTATGGAGTCCAGCCGGCTGGTCGTTGAACCCGCGAAATATCAGGATCTCTTGTGATGCGACTGCATTATACATGCCGATTGGCGATATCCTTGGTGATCTTTTGATTTTGTGCCTCCCGCACACAAACGTACCATATCTATACAGAGCGGCCGCTGAAACCGCTTGCCTCGCGTCGCTTATGAGATGACTAGCCACGGCCACAGAATATTTAGGAATACAGAAGTGAAATAACTAGTAGAACAGCGAACTCAGTCACACACGCCAGCAAAATGGCTTCCCTGGCCAGCAACATGGCGGAAACACCTACCGCCAATCAGTGTAAGGCGGCGGCCCTGCTAGCCGGCAGCCAGGCCAATAGGAAACCTACTGTAACATGCAGGAGCCAACCATACACGGGGCTGGTATCAACAACCTCGGGCAACCAATAAGCGGCGAAGTTCGCACGTTTCAAACGAGCCGCCGCGTCATTTCACGTCTGTATTACTATCTAGTCTGTGCCACGGCGAAAGTCGTTCCTGCGGGGACTTCCGATAAAGTAGCTATGTCCGTCGTACCTGTAGTGGGTTCAAGGCTCGCAGACAACCCACGTCTGCTGAATTCTCCTGTCACGCCGACTAGGTGACATTTTTGTACCCCTCTTTTTGACCTTTTATGTACCCCTCTTTTTTTACGTTTAATTTATATTTTATGTATAAAATATTACAAATTTTTAAAATGGTATATTAGATTTTTATTTTGGAACTGCCTTAAATAGCACCATTTTGCACCTTAAAAACTAAACTTTTCCGGGATGTGTACATAGCTACTCTCCCAAAACCTAGAGCTTGATCCACCACACTGAGAAAAAGAAATGGTACTATAAAATATAATTGGTTTCCCTCAAACAAATGGTACGTTCATATATGGCAGAACAAATATACATTTGGTAGAACTAAATAATATATTTGGTGAAATATGTTTGTGCTTACCAAGCTGCATTTGTTTGAGTGAAACAATAAGAATGTTTTAGGTAACAATCCTGCCATTGTCCGGTTGTTTAAAATAGAAAATAAATTAATTATTCGCCGATTTTCCTATTTCGGAGATACTATTCACGTTTCTAGTTGGGTTATGATGATATACCAGGGAAAGTTAACAAAATTGGGTATGTGTTTATTAAACCGATAGAAAATTAATGGGTTGCGTTTGTTACATTGTTTATTATTAATAACCACATTTTAACGAAATTATATATTGAATGAAACAAAAACATAACTAACCAAAACGAATAAGTTGCCAGCGTGTCCGACATCTTGATCACGTTATACAAACAACTGTTTGT